>CAEGAF010130032.1:0-13407 GCA_903067075.1 Micropoecilia bifurca
CACACACACACACACACACACACACACACACACACACACACACACACACACACACACACACACACACACACACACACGCGTGCAAAGCGCATACACTTGTATGAGCATTGGTTTAAAATAAAGAAGAAACAAACAACTACGCACATATCAGTCTGAAGCAGATGTTCATGAGATAAAAAACAGCTGAGAGAAACAGATTCCACATTCTGACACAGCAGAGACAAACATCTAAACTGGAGCCTTCTCCTGTTGAGCAAAACGATCTACGGCTGCTCCCCTGACTCTCCTTTCTTTGCATTTTTTTCAAATCCCACGGAGGCATGTGAAATCAGTGTATGTTGTCAACTTATCACAAAGGCATACAGCATATGAGATAACTGCCAAAACTGGCCTCTTCTGGTGTATATTTGTTTTTATGTTGGGATGGGTGAAGAATTTTATTAAATGCCATGTTTTTAACCCTCCTCACAATGCAAAAAAAAAAAAATGCAAATAAAGGTTCTCCTGGTGTGGCAAGGTTTGGTTGATGGTGGGCAAAATGAAGTATTTCTAGGTTGAATGTACCCTGATGCTAGGCATATCGTTCTGTCGGTTCCTATTTAGCAGTGAAGCGCTCCTGAAAATGACAGGTAACAAGATGGAGACCAAACTGCAGGTGTGCAAACTTTTACGTCACAAAGTAAACGTCGTCCTGTTCTGCTAAAACTCATACATCGAGATGATTTCACAACATTTTTCAGTTTACATTTTAGATTGTGTGTTGGATTACCAGAAGCAGCAGCAGCTATCTGCTTTTTTAAAATAATAATTTAAAACAACTCACAAAATGCCTAGCACTTTATTAAAACAGCTTTGTCTTTTTCTCTCCTAGACAACATTTTTTGGGAAGGAGGAGAGCATATTTAAGTCGTGTCATCGCCTGAAAGCAAAATATACCTCAGAACAGAGATGTCTCACTGCCATAGGACATCACAGACACATACGGAACATATCAGCTTAGGCCCTAACACCTTACAGACCTGGTGTTCCTTCCTTTCATGTCTAGGACCTAAAATATAACTGTGTGTTACGTTTATGTTATGTTAGAGTTTGGTTTTTTTTGTAAATATTAGCGATAGCAAAGTTTAAAGTCATGGCTTATTAGTATGCAGCCGATGAAACTGGAACAGCTATACAGAGAGAATAAAAAGGCCAACGTTGCTGGGTTTTTTAAATTTTTATTATTTTATAAGCTACTGTGGACAAACTAGATTGTACAGACCTGTGACTTTAAAAGGCTCCGAAGCTGCAATTTGGTGCTAACAGTCGTGGATCCAGTTAGTTCACAGTCATGTTAACTCTAGATTTTTATTATTCTCATAAATCCTCTGTTAATTGTTGAAGAAAATCAACCCACCTTGTAAAGAAAAAGGAGAAAAAAAAGGAAATATATTTTTAAAATTGTCTTTAACAAAATGTTATCCCCCCACCCCTTGTAGACTAAAGAAAATCCAGCAATTTCAGCAGCCAAAACTTTATCATTTGCAGTTTTTGTTCCTCTGGATTTACCTTCTATGTATCTTGTAGGAGAGGAATAAGGCAGGAGACAGTATTGTCCATTACTTGGGAATATTATCAGGCCAACTTTGACCAAAAGCACAAGTAAAAATCCCGAATCGTCCACATAGTCGTCTTTTTAGGCTTGCAACCCTTTCTGTTGAACACAACTCAGGGAAGCAGCCTGGATCTCAGTCCTGACCCTTCCAACAAAGGCATGGAATATCCATCCAAGCTTAAAACATGTCATAAACATAACACATACTTACACGTAGACCAAAACAACGAGAGAAAAAAAAAACAACAATGAAAAAAGGTTGTAAACTACAGTATGACATGTGGTGTTTACCATGGTTAACATGCACTTTTTTCCTTGCTTGTTTCATAATTGTTCCATGTTTTCTTCCTAATTTATGGGATTTTTGAAGAAGAAAAAGAGTGGTTTGTGTGCACTAATATTGTCTCAATAAAGTGAAACCTCTGTGAAGCTTGTTTTTTTTTTCCCCCCATTCTCCTTTGTCGTGGGCTAAAGTTTCCTGTCTGGGGTCAAACATCGTCCTGCTGGAGGGTTCAGCATGTTAACCGGAGGGGTGGAGAAAGGGCAGCTTTTATTTTAATCTCTCGTGTCGGGGGATCGCAGTGTCTCCACACCGTTTACAACACTACTGTGATGTTGTTTGGTATCTACATAATCAAAACGATCAAAAGCTGTGAAATCTGTTCATGTCTACATTGGTAGCGCCGAGGACGGTGAGCGTAGCCGGCAACATCCCGAACACTTCGCTGGGTGGACTGTAACATTCCCCGTCTTGTCTTTGACTCTGCATCAAAGCTTGTATTTGTACATCTTGTACATCTTGTAAATCAGTGAAGATCCCAGGCATAAATGGCCATCGACAGGAAAGAAACACTTGTTCCGTCTCACGCAGATCCTGTTGTGTGATTATTAATTTATATCATGACAGAACACATCTCGTCAGCATCACCCTGCTAGCTCCGATAGTGCGATCAGATTGTCTAACTCTGATTTTTAGGGTGAGAGCAGAATCATAAGCTGTTTTCAGTCATGCCTGGTCTTTATTAGTCAGCTGCCATGATGAAGAAATTCAGTAAATGAGAATAAGGTCAGGACTAAATGTCTGTGGACGAGCTTGTATAACCGGGAGGGAAGCTGTGAACTGCTGTTTAAAAAGATTACTATTACATTACCAATTCTATCCTCAATAACTATTTGCTCATGAAACTAAAAAGGGACATTAGAATTATTCAAGTTTTGTCTGAACAAAAATGTAAATGCCAAAAACGGTAACCTTTTTTTTTGTAGGTCAGTACAGTTAACACTAATAGAAAACATAGCAAAGAATGTTTTGACAAAGAATCGTATCTAAACGTTTTAGTTGCTGAAAGATTTCCAGCATACTTTTATTTGCAAGATCTAAACTACATTGAAGCTTACGTGACTCGCTGCAGCTCTCCGCTCATGATACATAAACTATTTACTAGGGAGTTCAAGATTGCTAAGATGGAAAATATGATCGTGGTTGCATAGAAACTGTCTTAGCAAATGTCATTGACCTTTTTTATTTTTGTTTCTGGCACAAGATTGTTGTTCACAAATGTCCAAAATCATGTATATACAGATCCCACTCTTTTTTTTTTCCTTTTTTTTGATTAAAAATAAAGAGTCATTATTCAAACCAACAAAAATTTGCTCTTGCTTTTTATTACATGCTTTTAGATGTCATTTCATCTAAATGAAATGGTATGATTGTCATTTTTGTCAGGTTTTCCTGTTTTGTCACATTTATATTTTCCAGATCATCAAAAAAATTATCAGATAAAGGTAACCTAAATATGAACACAATTTCAAAAGGTCATTTATGACAGAAAAAGTAACCCATATCACCTTGGTGTTTGGTAAATGAAAAAAAAAACCCAATAAACTTAATAACTTGGTTTTGCAATAACTGCCAACAAGTATTTGACGGAACTGAAATGAGTGTTTTACATCACTGTTGATGTAAAACAACAGTTTAAGATTCTTCTGCGTAACCTGAGTGCGCTTGAGCTGAAGGTCACAAACGTACTACTAATAAGGAGCTGAATTTGTGACTCCATCAGGTTTTGATCAGGCCTGTCACAATAACAAATTTTGCTGAGCAATTATTTGTCTAAAAAATGATTGCAATAAACTATAATATTGTTTCAAGACCTTTTGACACTGATTTAATGGAAAATACATGCGATTTCCTGCCATAGATGGATGACACTTTATTTTCAAAAGAAAACATTACACTGGAACTGATAAATAAACAAAACAACCAAAAACAAAAATAAAATGGATTCTCTCAGTCTCCAAGAACAAAAAACTAAGCAACATAAGGCAAAAGTGGAAATAAATAAATACTGCATTCAACCAGAAGAGTGCAGATTATGAAGTCTGTATACTATATTGCCCTTCAGTAATCACTAGATTTAAATAGAGAAGATGAGCACATCCCACTACCAAATGCAATAGTTCACACTACACGATTTTTTGCCCGTTTTCCCCTTAGACAACCTTAGAACGTTGGCCGATCTAAGGTTGTCGCTGGTGATTTTGTAACCGATCATCCTGCAGTGTGTGGAGTGTTACGGTAAATCGTCGTGGTTGCGCCGATCTAAATCAGGAGGTTTCCGCGGCCGATTTATGTTTTCGCATCCACCTGAAAAATGTGTAGTTTGCCACTGCAGTTATACCTTGGATTTCTGTCGGCTAATGTGTCTCCGGGTTTGAAAATGGGACAACTGGTGTAGTGTGAGATGAACAGACAAGTCGATAGCTTTAATTTATCGTGCGATTAATTGATTTATCGTTTATGGCGACAGGCCTCGTTGTGATGATTCATGACAAGCAGACTATGAAATCCCCACCATTCTGTCTGGCTGTATTTATAATCTTATTTTGTAAGGATGTAGGCACAGACTCCAAAGAGTTTCACTTCAGTCCACAGATTAATTTCCCAAAAGATATCAAGAGGGGTTTTTTTGTCCCCGTGCAACTGGTGTGATTTGCTGACTTTCCTTTGATAAAAAAGGCTCAACTCTTTTTGTATTTGAGTACACTTAAAGGCATTCCGTCAGCAGTTTCTAGAAACAGGAATTCTAACCACAAATTTCAAATAACTAAAATCTTAAAATATTTGTCATTCCTTGCTTGTTTTCAATCTCTTCATTCAGAGCAGTTATTTATTTTATGAAGGAGAAAGGAAAAGTAAAACAAATCCTAACAAAAGAAAGGCATCTCAGGAAAATATGTTTTCTATTTCTTCAAGATGTTTTCGCATTTTGATTGATTGCTGAAGTATCATCGAGGAAGTGATGTTTTCCATCACAAATAAATCAGACTATATAATGCCATTCACTTTTATTTATAATTTCATACTTAGGGCATTTATTTTTAATTGCTTTTATTTCTGTTAAAAATACAGTTGCTACTGTTGTGAAAAATCTACTGCCAGATAGTAATTATTTTTGGACAAGCCAAAATAAATGTTACTGATTGGCTTCCTGTGAACAACACAACCTTCCAGCAGGTGGCTTTGCTGAATCAGTGCCACATAATACCTATGAAACATTTCCACTATAATACTCTCCACAAGTTTGAATACGACATTCTCCACTAACGTGTTTCTACCAGGTCTCTCCTGAAAAGTGGATTCCCTGTCACATTTTTTGGTTTTATGTAAATGGTTTTCATTACTTTCAATCTCAGGAAGTCTTTGAAGGAGTCTTTAGGTCACCTACTGTCTTGTGAGCACTAATTAATACTTTTAATAGATTGTTCTCAAATGCCTTTTGACTTTGTGATGCTTGGTTATAGAAGTTAAGCCGTCCGCTATAATTACTATCCATGTTCAAAAAATCCAGATCAGTATCTTTAATTCCTCTATCATATCATAACCTTTTCCAGATTGGTATCACTTTGCCACTTCATTCCTTGCTCATTCTTGAATTTTCTTGGATTCCAGCATAATGTGTAGCTTAAATGAGATCTTGTATCACACTTTCAGTTTCTAGTTAACCAATCTCTCGGTAGTTCATGTCAGACAGTAATCAGACCTTGGTGAGGCGACTGAAACTGATCCAGAAAAGGGTTGAACACAGTTTATTCATGATGTAAGAAAAGTTTCACATAAGGAAATGTTACTTTGGATCATTTGTGTTTTCTTAATAAGGAATTAAGCATTTAAAAACTGACTTTTTTAAAATTTATTCTGGTTGTTTTTCCCCCTAATACTAACAATTATTTAATGACCTTAAACATTTAAGCATCATCAAAAAAAGAAGAAAAAGAGGCATCTTTATTCACAGAACTGTGTGTACAATATATTAACAAACCATATAAAATAACCAATGATAACTGCATGAATTTTATTTGTTAGCTGCTCGTCTGTCCTCTGTATCAACATGTGAATGGACGGTGAGGCTAAACACAGACGGAGCAGATCTTAAGAGAAGAACAGAAGAGGCAGGGCAGAGGAGTGTTGGTTAATCAGAACCAGGTTGTGGTTTGGTCTGCAGACTCTCCACCTGCTGCAGTAGCTCCTGGATGGGTTCTGTCAGTTTATGTTTTGGTATCTGCAGGCTGGCCTGCAGGGCTGTGCTGCCAAAATCCTTAGCCTGGCACAGAAACAAACACAAGCCCAGCAGCTGTCAGAGTCTCTCGGGAGAGCAAAGCTGACTTATATAATGATGTCACTGAAGCTGGACGGCACATCCAGCCTCATTTAACCCACTTTATTTACCCTAATAACAACCTGATATGCCTGGCTCTTTTATACCTGTAATCAAGTAGATGTTACTGATTATAAGATTATGTATGAATTATGAAATACACAAGGATCCCCACACTATCTGTAGCATGAATTGCAGGAGAAAGTGGGTCACACAACAAGAGAACGTTCATGAGCACAAAAGGCATTTTCAGAAATATTAGAGTAAGGTTATTGTTTTTCGAGAGCCAAGTCAATGTCACGACCTTAATCCGACAGGAATGTATTAGAACATTCCAGAGTTCAGTGGGTGGTGGGCGGAGGCTTGGCAGTGTCACCTAAATTTTTTTTTTTTTTTACTCAAAAACAGTCAATGGATAAACAGAAAATTTGGATAAAAAGTATTCAGTCAGCAGAATCGTGTATAAAAGCATAGTATAAATTCAGAATGACATTTCCTTTGTGGATGAAGATATAATCTCCATAATTAACCAAATTTTTACCTTTGTGTGGTAAAAAGAGAAAAAGTAAAATTTTAATGTTTGTTATTTCTCTAACAACTGGCTGCTGGTTGGGGTGGTTCCTCTTGACTAAAGCATGCATTTCTGCCTGTTCTGTAAGATTTCCTCTAACCTTTAACCTCACTCTGTGGTCAAGACCTACTTATTTGTAAATACTATGAATAGGTACATCACAGTTGTTTTTTTTAGGTCGACAGGCAAAAATCATCTGTAATCTTTTAGGTGAGACAGTGCGCAAAGTCTGCAGGCCAAATCCGGGGTCAGACTGTCGCGACGCTACCACTCCCAACGGTGTGCGACTTGTGTTTACGGCGTCACCAATTAGCGGTAATCCAATCTTTAGACAATGCTGGGAAGATCTGAGAAACTGTGTCAGAGAGTCAAACCTAACTCCATCAGGTGATTTACCTTGTGAAGGTCTCCGTTGATGAACCACAACGTGGCGAGGTTGAAGGCAATAAGTGCAATGAGAGCAGCGTCTCTTCTGGACTGTTTTTGTTCGAACTCCAACATGACTCTCAGCATTTCCTCCATTTCGACTCGCTGAGCCTTTTCTAGTTACAAGTCATGGAATGGAAGACGTTTTATTATGTGCTTAATACTTTAGTAACAAGTAGTCTGTTATAAGAGTCCTGAATCCCCTTAGTGTTCTGGTAACAGTGTGTGTATTAACTGTTTGTAGTTTTTCTAAGCATTTTTTTCTTACCTGCTTACACCAATAAACATTCCATGAAGCCTGGGAATTTGCTTAACAGGCTTTGTATTATAAGTAGGGCAGCAGCTGTGATAGAGTCAAGCCGTACGGATGCTGCTCAGCCAGAGTTGTGTCTGCAGTGGTCTCTAGTCAGCTCTAAGCATGCTAGTGTAAATCTGGGGTTTAGCGTTTGGATTGCACAGCAAGACAGATCAGCTAAATATAGTGCTGTTGACCTTATTATTTTTTTTTTTTTCAGTTCGTCTTAGTCTCATTCATTAGTTCACTCGTATGTTAATGGAGCTCATGGCTGGAGTTTGGACTGTGACATAGATGGACAGACGGTGACATTTTCTGTGTTTCACTGCGGAGCACTGTCGCTAAGTAAGCTAATGGGATGTTTTGTCATTAAATGCTAGATGTATGTTTTACATAGCTGAGGAAACCATACGCACCATAAAAGGAATCAGATGAGTCGTCATGTTTCTGGTCGCTCCCTAGCAGACTGTTTAGATATTTGTACCACCTTTCTGCCACCTACAAAAATAAACAAAGCATTTCTAGATTAAACATGAACCATGTACAAAAAAATGTTTAAAAAAAGTAAATGAAATCAAGAAATATTTTTGAACTGATGCATGCAGCATGGCTCTGTTTACTGTGGCTTATGTGGATAAAATTAGGAATGACGTGTGTGGTGGTTTTTGAGGCACTGTAGAGTACAGTAGTTGTCAGAGTACAGAGTAGGTTTTGCTTTACAATCTGTGTAAGGCTGCTTGTGCACCTATTTTTTCTCCTACTCGATTTTCCTTTAAAACGGTTTGGCACAACATTCAGTTAACAGTCAGCTTGCTTTTTGTGGTCCAGCCTCCTTTTGGAGGGCGTCAGTGACTGTCTTAAAAAAAACTTACAAGCCGTCAGCCTTTGTCTTGGCTATAACTTAAAGTTTCTGTCATTAAAAAAAAAATCATTTGTATTGGTTTTATATATTATTGAAATATTCTGAGTCATTAGATTTTTGGTTTTCATTGACTATTAGTCATGATTATCCAAAATAACAGAAATAAACACTTGATACTGTACTGAAATACACGTACATACAAGTTCCACTTTCTGAACTGAACAATGGAAATCAATTTACTTTTCCACAGTTTTCCAATTTATCCAGGTGTACTAGCAATTCCCTGGCTCTGAAACGTCCTAGACCACTTATCAGGTCTAAACTGACATTATTTATTTGTGTTTTCCATGCCCCATGTTTGTTTTGTTGACTTATTTTTTTTAATTAAGAAACAATAAAAGAAATGCCAGAGTACGGAGGCTTTGTACTTTGCCTTTATAGCCAGATTATAAAAGAAAAAAGAAAACAACAAAAAAATATGTGCATGGGCAAACCTCAGAGTACAGGGAGTGAACAACGGTCGTCTTCCCCTGTCTGCCAAACACATCAGCGATTAGAAAGAATCCCTTTGTGGTGGCAGAGCTGTCTAAGCCATACTCCTCACAGGCAAAGTAAATCTGTAAATAAAGACATACGCACCCATATTAGTTCTTGGAAAACAGTGTTTAGTGATATTGTAAGCTTTGTTATTTTGATTACTTTTATTCTTTTGCTACTATTCATGTTTTTTCTTAGCTACCAGGGGGGCAATGCAGACTTTGAACAGCGACACCATTTGCAGGTATTCTATAAACTTAAATTAAGTTCTACAAGGAAAAGTAAGGCTGCTACTCATAGATTGGTCCAAATTACTTAAGAGGAACAAACAAATGTACGAGGACCTGATGTCTATCGAAATGACTTAGAAGCAGATTAAACGTGGTTATGTATAAGGGCTAACTAATCATTTTATCTGTAACAATAAAAAATAAATTTCAAACATCATTTGAAAAGTGATGCAGGGCAGTTTCCAGGTTTCCAACTGATGTATGGAAATGGCCCAGGCTCCTATGTAGCTGCTGTTGGATTGAAGCGCCCAATTCTGGATTCTTCAGTACAGCCCACTCAGCCTGGGACAGGAGCTCTGCCACAACAGCTAAGTTGCCCAGGCCTGGAAATCAACAAGCAAGGAAACAAATGAGCAAGTTAAATGCATATAAAATTATCAGAAAGAGAAAAGAAACTGTGTATTTTGAGCCGAAAAATCATTTTTGTGCTCATCTCTTACCCATGTTGGCCTCCGCCAACAGTATATAGGCCGGGACGAGCTGGATGGTATTGGGACCGTATAGGTCAATGGAGGTTTGCAGGCAGCAGTGGGCAGCAGGAAGTGCCTCTTCGTGTTTACCCTCCGACACCTTGCTCTGAGCCACCAACTTGCAAATCTTGATCAGATGAGTCTGAGCAAGAAGCCAAACCCCCTAGTTACCTTCACTCCATGGCAACTCTTCAGACCTCAACAACTGATTGCATAACAGTTCACAGAAACGAACCAATGTTATCTCACGCCTCATCCCATTTCTCTGAAGTATCATTTTGCAGGAATGAAGTGAACTAGACTCAGCTAGTTCCGAAGATACTCAGTTTCCACATTGTTCAACATGACAGCAACAGTGAGACTTGCAGAAGGAAACAATCTTTTATACTACTGCTGCTGTTTCTTTTTTTCTGAGATAACACAATGTGGGCTGCACAGTGGTGCAGTTGGTAGAGCTGTTGCCTTGCAGCAAGAAGGTTCTGGGTTCAATTCCCAGCCCCAGTCTTTCTGCATGGAGTTTGCATGTTCTCCCTGTGCATGCGTGGGTTTTCTCCGGGTACTCCGGTTTCCTCCCACAGTCCAAAAACATGACTGTCAGGTTAATTGGCCTCTCCAAATNCTCCGGTTTCCTCCCACAGTCCAAAAACATGACTGTTAGGTTAATTGGTCTCTCCAAATTGTCCATAGGTGTGCATGGTTGTTTGTCCTGTGTGTCTCTGTGTTGCCCTGCGACAGACTGGCGACCTGTCCAGAGTGACCCCGCCTCTCACCTGGAACGTCAGCTGGAGAGGCACCAGCAACCCTCCCGTCCCCACTAAGGGACAAGGGTGCAAGAAAATGGATGGATGGATGGTTCAAGTACAGAAATCTTGACTAATTTGTTTGCGCAGTAGAAATTACTGGTCAGCTGCTCCTCCTGTTGCTGCCGGGCCAGAAGGACGTCTCTGGTTTGGGTGGAGTACTAGACGGTCTGATAGGTGAAAGATGCTCCTTCCTCTCTACTCCACCACTTGGCTAAACCACCATATTGATTTCCATTTCTGTTCAGACAGTGAAGCTGTTGCAGCTCAGTGGAGACCCTGCTGCTCCGTGCAATTATTTTTAGTTTTGTTAGTTCTGTTTTAGTTTCCTTTCTTTTGACTGTTTTCTTGGGTATTAGTCAGTGTGACCTCATTTTGTCTGAAATCTCTCTTAATCTAGAAATAATGCAAATTTTAAATTGTGAAGCCGCATCTTGTTCCCATTAGTGAACAAACCTAAGCGCCTCACTGGTGCATTTAAAGGGCAGAGCACCAAATAAGTAATCCCATTCTGTTGTGAGTATATATTATGACTTTGGATGTGGAGTTTAAATAATCATGAATACAGTATAAACTAATTTAAACTTGTATTTGATTTACAGTAACATTTTAAGAATGCATTTTGTGATGGACAAAACAAAACAAAAACAAAGGTAGACAATGTATTTGAAGAGAGATTTAAAGAGACATGATCCTCTGTGATGCACCAGAACTTTTCCGGTCCTTCATGACCTCAGCATGAGTTGGAGAGGTTTGCTTGGAAAAAGGAATTTTGGGTTCCTTCATGGACTTGCCTTACATCTGTGATGAGATCTGACGGGTAAAATTCATTTGATTGATTGATAAACTATAATAAAGACTGAAACAAGAAGTATTCTGGACATGGATTTAAGGAGCTAGAGCTGCAGTGAGACTCAAACTGTTGCTTTATGCTAGATTTTGATTCATTTCTCAGTCCAGAGATATGGGCCTCTTCATTTTGTTAGAAAACACTTTCACTTCAAATGCTTTGACCTTTAAAGTGCTAGTGTACTGTAGGCACAACAATCAGTCCGTTAATCTGTAACTCGCTGGTCGAACACTAAACACCGCTTCTACTGCTGAGTCATTGTTCTCTGGCTGACGTGGAGACGATCCAACATTCCCCTGAAGCTCTGCTTTCTTTCTGGTTTGTTTTATAATAACTCCTTTTCTCTTGAGTTCAGGAACTTGACATTCGATTTGTTCTTCAGTCTTTCTCTTCTTCTTTTTTTCTGTCTGCTTTGGTTTTTATTGCTCCTTTAAAAGATGGCTGTGCGACTCTTTGAAGGGAAAGACCATGCAGCCGTTTACATGCAATACAGAGTGACACCACATGAAATGATCAGCAAGATAATGAGCTACATGGAGCAGCAGGTAGGCCTATGTTACATTTCATACCAAGGCCATAGAGCGTCTAAGAATGGAACCATAAACTCTTTAGTTCACCTTCAGTCTGCAATGCTCGTATTTTCTTTGAGACTATTGCACCTAAAACAGAAATAATGAATCAGTGTTTGTCTTCTGTTACTTTTGTCTGTGCCTCATGCTGAGGAACATGAACCACTGGTGAATCATGAGCTCCCTCTAGTGATACATAGGAGTAGTGTGCTACCCAAATCACAAGGAAAACTTTGCAAGGTTATTTTTTTGTCAGTGAAATGTTTCCAATCATCAGCTATGTTTTATTATCAGTAAAAATGTAACTAGAGTACAAGAAGCACATTTTAAATGGGTTTTCTCTTAAGTTACAGTAATCGCCCACTATTCACTGCCAATCAGTGTTTTACTATAGAGGAGTTTTGCCCCACTTTTCCTTGCAGAAGTGTTTTAATTTCACATTGGATGGTTGTCAAGAGTGAGTGACCAGTGTTTGTAAATACAACATCATCTCAAGTCCAGACTTTGACTAGCCCACCACAGCGTTCATATTATTAAGTGATTTCAGAGGTGAACTGATACTCCTACAATGATCTTTGGATCATTGTCCTCCATTAAAACCACATTCTGACTTTTCAAAGCGCTTCAACTTTTGTCTCACCAATTACAAGAATATTTTCACAAGGAATCATGACGTTGTTTCTTGAAGGACGGATATGTGTGTCTTTGTGATTTTGTTAAACTGCCTCATCTTGTCAAACATGTTTCTTTCAGGTGTTTTTTTTTATCTTAACTGGGTGTGACCAGAAAAATACATCAGAAAATATGGATAATCATATTGGTTTTTTAATGATGGACATGATTGAGTGGCATAGCTCAGAACATCACTTCAAAGCAATTGGACAGATATTTTATTTGAAGTTTTGCAGTAAAGAATGAAGATCTTTATCTTTATTCTGCTCAGACACCACAGCAGAACAAACTGGCCGTGGATGTGGGCTGTGGGCCGGGGAAAGGGACAGTCCTTCTGGCTCCTTACTTCACCAGGGTAGTTGGAACGGACATCAGCCAGGCTATGGTAGAAGGAGCGCTGGCCAAAAGCAACCCACCAAACATTTCATACAGGTGAGCAAGAAAAAAACATTCCAATTTATTTAGATGAATTCAAAGCATGAAAAAGTTCAGAACCAATTAAGCACCGCTTCCTTATGTGTAAACAAACACACTTAAATGTTGGAGTATAAACAAGATAACTTGGTCATAAATAATCCTCCAAATGAATCAATGACCACTTAAATATAGCTGTGTACTGTTAGGAACTAAAACAAGCTGGTTTTCTGTAGCTGGATGCATAGGCGTAGGAAGCGGGGGGAAGGGCGGGGCCATGTCCCCCCCAATATTGGAGAGAGATACATTCGTCCCCCCCAATAATTTCACCGCAGTTGCGAAGAATTTTAAAATCTTCCACTCGCATGCTTTTATTTTGAAGGCGCACTTCAGCGCATT
>CAEGAF010130036.1:0-18057 GCA_903067075.1 Micropoecilia bifurca
CCCCCCCGCGCCGTCAGAAAAAAAAAAACCGTCCGTCTGTCCTCCACATGTCTTTATAGGATCATTTTTATTTTCTTAAGATGAAAATATTAGAGTTCAAGCTGAACATCTTTCCATTCCCTCATCCCCCTTTACACTACATAGTCTATGGCGACAACTGCTAAAATAAATCACATTTGAAAGAATGCGGTGTTACAGCTGATTTCATTAATATCAGTGTCCACTGTGTGGTCCAAGGGCCTTTTTCGGCCATTTGAATGATTTTTAAAAAAAATTATCATTATTTTTGCAGCCTTTTAGAACAATAGTGGAAACGACCTGTTCAGTGGAAAATAAAATCTTAAAACGTAAAGTTTCAGAATCAACTTGGCGTAGTCTTATAGGAGCCGCTCCTAATTTGAATTTTACAGTAAATGAATCACACAGATTCCCGGTAATCACTACACATACAGTCACTGCCCTGTTTCATTGTAATTATTTGTTTCATTCCCTTTAGCTGTTTCAGATAATAAATGTTTCTCTTGCATATTTGTTTTTGTCCTACTTGACATCTTTGCTGAAAAATGTAACTTCTTAGCACTATGCAAGTTTTATTGTTGAGCGTTGTGCATTTTGTGGTTTTCTTTGCGGAGTCTGCATGTTTCCGTCATTTGGTCAGATTAAAGTCTACTGAGATTTTGTAGTTTTGCATCCCAAGTGGTTGTTTTTGTTCATATTTTGGAAACATTTATATAAAAGAAGGTTTTCAGACCTTTGGACTCTTGGTGTTTCTTCCAATAGGTCCACAGGATTGTGTTTTTATGTAGATTGTGCACAAAACATTGAAACCTGAAGCTGGGAATGACTCAAAAGGAATGGCTTGTCACACCAATAAAAGGGATCTTGATGTGACCTGGTAATAAGCTACAAACAAATGTATCTAAAATCTTTTTCATTGTGTTTTATCTCCTTGATTTCCAGGATGTTGTCTTTAATACAAAATAAGCTCAATATAATAACCAACTGATGAGGATGTTGATTAACAGGACCGACAACCAGTAATAATTGAGACATTTTTGTTTCTTGTAAGCAGAGTTTATTTATAAATTCAGTCACAGCTTAATACATTTAGTTTTGGTCTGTAAATAATTTTTCTTTTACCTCTTCTAGTCTGATAATGGCATAGCCTGGCAGAAAATTAAATAAATGAGTTTAAAACCTCAGAAGCAGAAGGGATGGTTTACTGTGGTTTCTGGGCACCAAGTTTGGAGTTTAATGAGAGACATATTTAATAATGTTGAAAATGTGGGAGAGGACATTAGCTTTTGTGGATATTTTGGTAGGTATATAGTCGGGGTTCCTACCTTTCTTTGGAGGTGCTTGGACTTCTGCTGGCCTTTCCTTGGATTTCTTTGGGACATCAAAGGTATTCTTCATTTGGGAAACTTTCAAGGTTGGGTTCTGTTCTGCCAGACGAACCTGAACTTTGGGCCCTTCAGGTTTGACTCGACCCTGTTGCCTCTGCATTTGGTTTGTTTCTTTCACGATTTCCGCCACCGGCTTGTAGGACCCCACCTCGCTGCATCTGTCTGCGTCTCTGTTGCTGATGGGATCTGTGAAATCTTTAGTATGCTCGTTCTGGCTGTGTGTATTGACTCTGTGAGTCGGGAGGATTGGTTGTGTTTCCTTTTTCTCTAAAAACGTATATTTTCTGCTTTCAGTTTCATCGTTATGCATGACCCCTGGCCTGGAAAGAGTTTCTGTGCAGGTCAGAGTGTGCTGCGACTTTTCCGTAACAGGAGGGGGCGACCATTTACGCCTGGATCGTCTCTCTAGGAACACCCGTCTCTGCATCATGTCCAAGTTTTGAGGCTCTTCCTCTGGAGACAGCTCTGCCATTCGAACACAATATTCATAATCAATCATATCTCCAAAGCGATCATCCATGTCCCTCAGAGACAGATGGTCCCACAGGCCAACGTCAGCCGATAGCCGGCGAAAGTTAGGCGGTACGGCATACGAGCCCCTTTCGTCCCACAACATGCACATGTCCTGATTAGTTGGTGCACCATATGGGAGATCTTTGTTAAAATGAAACGTGTGTCTCCTCTTGGCCCTATCCTCTGATCGCAGGTGGTCTTTGACTCTTCTTTGCACATCAGTAGACATTAGTTGTGCAGTTTTAAGCTTTACAAAGGGATTCTTGGGTTTTTTGGGAACAGGAGGAGGTGGACCTTTAGGTCTGGATTTCTCTTCTGGCCTGGTGGACAAGGCAAACGGTGCTTCTGGTGGACTTGATGCATCGTCCCCTGGTAAACTATGAGATACAGGTGGAGATGTGACGACAGCCGAGAAGCAAACAAGCTCACTTTGCTTCTTCAGGCAAGCGACTTGCATATTTTCACCACAGCTTCCCGCCTGTGACAGAGAAGGCATAGAGTTAGCATGTTCCAGGGTAAATGAATGGCCGTCTTGCAGGCGCGGTTCTCCGGAATTAGATGCTACAGTTTGTGAAAGGTGAGAGCTGGTGACTTGAATGTTATCTCTTTTGGTAGAAGGTAATAGGTTGCTCTGGACTCCAGCTTTGGCCCTCTTGGATACAGCCCCAGCAAACCTGTTCTCATGGTTGTGATCTGCTTCTTGCCGCTGATCCTTACAGCTGTTTTGCTCCTCCCTCATGCGAATGGCAACATTTTGGTCCGTCTCTGCCATTCCCTTACCAGTTGTCTTGGTTTGAGCAGCCCGGGCACAGCTTACTCCTTTTAGCTGACACCTGCTGCCTGTCACTTGAGTCGAATGACGACCCATTTCCGTCTCTAAACTGTCTCCGGCTGAACCCTTAGCACGTGCAATGTCTTTATTCTTCTCTTGAGCAGAAATCCTGGAAGATTGTGAAAGTTTGCCATCAGAACCGTCCTCCTCGCCCCCAGGTCTGCTTTGGTAACCTGCGGTGTTGTTTTCCACATCATTCGACATCCAGTTCTCGTCTCTTTCCAGAACTACAAAGTCTTCCTCGTTGGAAAGGTTGCATGTGGTTGTTGCACCCTTGCTGCTGTCTGTTTCTGACAAGTTCAGATTGTCCTGCTCATCCATCGCTGCAGTCCCTGTCCCGGCTGCAGCCACTTTTTCAGAGCTTTGCTTTTTGTTGGAGATTCGTCCCGTCTCCCTAGAGCTCAGGACCCTTTTTGAGTCCCCAACAGCGTGAGAGTCTTTCTCCCGGCCTGGAGCCACCCACTCTCCTCTGGAGTTCAGAAGGTGTTCCTGCTGTCCCTGAGCCCTGATTGGCTGCCCGCTTTGGGGGCCTGTACTTGAAGTAACGACAGCCAGCTTCCCTGAGTTGCCGATTACTCTAATCCCACCAACGCTCAGATGGGACACAGAACTGCTGTCCTCCTGATGTCTTCCCTCGTCTTGTCCTGCAACCTCAGAGAGACGCGTGTCTCCGGTTTGCTTGGACCAGTCAGAATTACCCAAGGATTCCTCATCTTTTTCAGACACCCTGTCCAGCTTCTGCCCCATGACTCCTTTTCTGTAAATGCATAAGCAAAACACACACATAAAGGATGTATTTTGTCTCTACCCTCAACAAATTCCACTACATATTTTTACAGATTATCTTTAATTATTTTGAACCTCTCTCTATTTTTAGATATTCTTCCACTGTTCATAATTGGCTTCCCAAGGCCTCACTATCTTCCGCTCCCTATTCTGTCAGACAGGAATGCTGCAGAGGCTATAATTAAAGCAGGTCTGACTGCTGCCAGTGAGTCAAGAGGCCAAAAAGGAAACAAGATAAGGTTGATAGGAGGTCAGCTGCCAGGTGCCAAGGTCAGATATGATCAAATGATCTCAGGCCTGCAGACAAATACGTCAACGAAATAAATACGTCTTTTGTTTTTCTTTGAATCTAAATCACTAAGCTTTGATTTTCTATGAAATCAATTTTTCTACTATAGGCACACCTACTCTGCTCTGACGAACCCCACATCGCCTATTACTGCTGTGTTGACAAGTCTTGTTTGTGCCATGCGTGCCTTCCTTCAGACGGTCTGAATGTTTATGATTGTTTTGGTGACGGGAGCTACAGGAAGGTCGCCGGGAATATGTGATTCAAGTCACAAAGGCTCTGACACATGAGGGGAATTGTGGTTTGATGAGCCGGTTTTAGCTGCAGACATGATGGACGGTGCATGAGGGATTATAACAAGGGGAAAACAGCTCAACTGACTTTACCGTCAGGCGCTCTGAGTATTTTTAACGTACAAAGAAAACACTAGACCTAAACAGAAAAGATCCCCAAAACAATGCAATACCAGGTAGTTTTGCTGAAATACCACTTAAACTCCATATAAAGTTGATTTAAAATGAACTTTGGGATGAATTTAATTGTCATTTTAGCAAGATAATCCTGCTTGTTTTTTTGGTTCTGGTTTTAACAGCTGGCATTGAAAGTTTTCCAGTGATTCAACAAAAGTAAATCAAAACATAAACAAAACACATCTGTGGCTTGTTTTACTGATTTCTAAGCTATAAGAACCTCACTCTTTTTTCATAAGGGATTTATATTTTACAAGGCTTTTAAAGACTTTCTTCCTGCTGCTTCTCTGCAAAGGTCAAAACCTGTGACTTGTCAGGGAGTTCCTGCATGTCGGCAGGTTATTGCACCTGAGCTGTGTGTCTCTACAGCTCCCACAGTTACTTTACGCCTCCAGGTTTTTTCTCTGATTTTTGTCCAGTATGTCATTTTAAGTGGATGGCCAAATATCAGTGGGTATGTGACACTCTTTCCACTTGTAGACGATGGTTGCAACAATGCTTTTTGAGATTTTTATATAACATAATAATTCTTTAATCTTCAACACAGCTTCATCCCTAACTTGTCTGGTATTTTCTTTGGCCTGCATTATGTTGTTTGTTCTCAAAGGTTCTCTGAAAAATGTCTAAGACTTCCATAAAGCAGTTGTTTTTACTGTCATTTTATTTTACATTTAATTTCACTGAAACTCTTGTGGTAATTCAGATAGAGCACACTAAGTTTTTGCTACATGACATAGTCAAAAGGGTCACAAGGTGCTAACATTTTTGGAAGACAGTGTGGCTTTAATTTTTGCTAGTTAAATATTAGAATAAATATATAGTATACTAATTGTATTCCCCGTCTTGACGATCATGAAAATATCAGATAAACTCAGAAAAGTTGGATCAACAAAAGGGACTTTTTCTGACCGGAGTGGGAGTTCTGCCACATTTTGTTCAACTTAAACTCCTTATATTCCCATATCAGCCAACCTGTTTTCACTGCGGCTCTGCTCATCTGGTGTGTCGATGACGGCAGTTTAACAGCTTGACAGATGCGTGCTCTTGCGGCTTTAGTGCATCTGAAGCGTTATTTTGAGATGGATGTGTTAAAATGGCAGCAGTGGGAGGCATTCATGGTATTGGCTTGTGAAACCCCCTCCAGCCCCACTCCTTCTCTGTCTCTACGCCCATTTCCCATGTTTGTGTCTCTCATGCTTTACAGCGCAAGCCAAAAGTTTATAAGAGCCTTGTGACCAAGAGTACACAAACTATTATCTTCGTCTTAGAAGAGGCCTTGTTTTCCAGTTCAAGAATTGACTCTACTGTCGGTAATAAACCGAAATTCAAATTGTTGCAGGTGATATTCAGATGTCTGATCAAGCTGCACAGTAAAATTTACATGGAGACAAGCGAGACAGGATGTGTTATGATGTAAAGAGCTGCAAAACGTGTTTACAAAAACTCAAGAAATGTTTTTAATTAAGGTTCAGAGACGTGTTTATGTGTTCATAAACCCCCTGTTTGCATATTTTACACTGATCTGGCCCTGCTGTTTGCTTTATATGACGGCTATTCTATGACTATAGAAAAATAAACCAACCATTAACATTTAAGCCATAAACAGATAACACGAGCATTTAAACTAAAAGAAAAACCATCACGTGTCAATAACAGTGAAATAATTTTCACAGGTTATAACAGTGTTAGCAAAGAGTTTTATCAGACAGAGGGATAATTCAATAGCGTGACCACTTACCTACGATGATGCTGCGCCTGACCGTTGTCCTTTGGGACTTTGGTCCGTCTGGGAGATCACTCCTTCCGGAGTCACCTGCCCCGTTATGTCAGCTGTACTTCATTTGACTAATTCAATAAAAGCGCCTGCTGCTCCTTGCATTTGACTAAAAGAGACAGTCAAAGCAGAAGCAGGCAGATCTGGTTTGTGTCCTTGCTGGTGCTTTTTATCATTACATTCTGAGCTTCTTTCATGGCAGTTTCTCCTTTTCTCTTCCTTTTGGGAACAATTGGTCTCAGTCAAGAGTTCTCTCTTGTCCAGTGTCAGTTTTATGAACAGCAGAAACCAGGTAAGAATTAGAAAACACACATTTTGTTTTGCTGTCCAGCAATTAATTCACTCAGGAAGGAGGTTCTGGTTCCCAAAGATAAATGTGTTTTGGTCTGAAATGCTGCAGAAAAGCAAAATAACCTATGATGACGCTTGGTAAGACTGGTGAAAAAAACTCCTTTACCAACACTGGCTGAAGGACAACTCAGAAGAAGAAGCCATTCTTCCAACAGCAACATAAAAAAGCACATAAGCCGGGGTCTGGTCAAATTAAACTTGAAGTGTTTAGCCACTATGGTGACCATTACAAAGAAGGAATGCTTTAAAAGCCTGAGAAAACCATTCCAGCTACAAAGTACGAGCGTTTTGAGGCATTTCGTTGCAGAAAGTACTGGTTCATTTCGCAAAATAGAAATGAACCAGAAGGAATCCTTGCTGATTCAAACCATCAGCAAGGAGTGTTTGTCCCATCGCCCTGATTTGAGTGTCATATTGTGAGAGGAAAAAAGGGAGTGTAAGAATATAGCCAAGAGGAACTCCACACGTACCTTTCTGTGTGATCCAGTTGTTCAAAAAATTTAAATGAAAAACAACACTCTCTAAGCATTTACAACAACTCAGATTTTGCAGAAAACATTATTTATTTCCATTATATACATCAGATTGGACACAGTGTAACAAAATGTAAAAAAGAAAAAGAAAAAAAAAAGTGCGTACACCTGAACACTGATACAGTACATAGATAACCAGAAAACAAAAGGTGAACTTTACATCAGCTTGCTCTCCAGGTGTTTTTTTCTACATTTACCAGTCATCTCAACCTCACATGCTTTGGGAAATACTTGTGCTCTGTACACTCAATAAATACAATCCCCCCCTTTTAAACTACAACACGCCCTCACGGTCCTCACGGTTATGTCCGGTTCATAACTGGGATTGTCCTTTAGGATGCCTGTATTTGCCACTAATTGAACTGAAAATTAAATAAATAAAATTTTTAAAAAACCTAATTCACAACTGGAAAATATTTTCCAAAGTTACAATGATTGCAAATCATTTTTACTGTGCTAAAAACACAATAATTCACACGAGTGCTTCTTGATACACGATAGCACTATTGGCATTTTCTTTTTCTTAATGTTGTCGTTAAGCTGATGTACTGTAGAAGAAAGACTAGTCCAGACTGCAGCATCTCAAAGACAAACTCTTAATTTGTAACAATTTGATGCTGATAATTTCTCTTTGTCCAGCAAATAAATGTTCTTCAGCCAGCTACTGAACCGATGCAGCATACGGCAAGCTTTACGATAACAAATACAGTATCATTACAGGCTAATAATAGATGGAAGTCCATTAAGTATGCGAGTTATGAGGGAGAGGACGGCGTGTATGAGCATATATGTTTGCATACAATATTCATGTGCTGAGTTAAATGCTGCAGGAAGCATAAATTTTCAAAGAGTGAAGATGAATGAAAAGATAAACGCATTTTCTGAAAACCCATCTGCAATCGCCGCGGTGCTTTACAACAGAGCTGTGGCCACAGTTAAGGCACTTCAATACAAAAGGATATTTAAATGTGAGGCAAAAAGCAAAACAAATATGGCGACTAGTTTGAAGACAGAAGTAAAGCAGCTGTTAAGAGTCTAAGGTAATCAGTAACTTATGAAGAAGACTGATGCAGACAGAGCACCAGGTAACAAACTAAAACTGAGCATATTCTAGATGGTGGCATAGTGGATATTTGAATTTAAGGCTCCTGAACAAATCTAATTTTACGTCACCATTTCATGCCTTCCTGCTTCCATCTTATACCCCTAAAGCATTGGATATCAGTTTATTGAACAGTTTTTCATGAATTATGGAGAGCTCAGAGCTCACGTGATTCAGTTTTAACAATAAAATATGTTCTGTACCTTTTATATTCCAACTCTTGTTTCAAATAATTGTGATTCCTTTTCTATTTTGGGATGGTCAGCACCTTTTGATTATGACCCCCAAATGAACCAGAATAACTTCAGCTGAAGGCCATAGTTTATTGGAGCCATGTGATCCCGTCTCATTGCAGCAGCAAATCGGTTGTCGTAACAAGTACGAATTGTCTGGCTATTTTTTAAAACAAGAAACCACCATACCTGAAACAGTATAACCATACCCAAATAGTCACCGAAAGCTCGCAGAAGTCTAAAACAAAAAACCCCCAAAAAACAGAACAACATTGAGATATTAACAATTAAAGTAAAAATAACAATAGTATCGTAATTAAACAAAAACAATTGTAAAAATTATAAAAAAAATAATAGTACCATGATGGCGCATAGACTTCATACTTCTGAGTGATAGATGTTTTATAAGTACCACCTGAATTTTATAAAAAAAAAAAAAAACTCTCAGAGGCATTTTTTTAAAGAAATAGAACCAATCACACAGGCACATGTCTACGATAATCGTAAAACAAGAAAATCTGAATTTTTTAATATTACAGTGGACTACATGGTTGGCTAGATTTAAAACATCCCATCGTAGTCTAGTTAAAGTAATATATTAATGAGTGAAATATGTGAAAATATATGGCACAAGGAAGGTAAAATGAAGCTTTTCAAGAAGTTGCAATTTGCAGCTCGACCACTAGATGTCAAAAAATCTAAAGAAAAACTTAAGAATTTGATTAATAGGTTTATGCAAGTTCAGTCTGAAAAAGTAATTATATCATAATTAGAATTTAATTATACTTTTAAATATATCAGTGTGATTCTTAAAAAAATGCCAGGAATTTGCGTTAAAGATGCTCAAACAGTCATAGTAGGGAACAAAACAGCTTGAGAAACACCCACAGTATTATCATTTCATTAGAAGAGCAATCTCACAGCTCTCTCAGATTCAGCTGAGGGTGCATACACGGTACATTGTTTTCTTCTAAGATGTATACAAATTTGTAAAATGACACAAAAAACAATGACTCTTTCAGTTCTTTCATTTCCCTGAAGTGCTGAAAAATAGACAGAGCAAAGTAACAAACAAGTACTTTTCCTGCACACAAGCAGGCATCATTCAGGCTCAACTGTAAAAAAATTGAAACAAAAACAACATACCATCAGCTACACAGAAACAACCTGAAGAGAAACTAATCATGGCTCAACTTCCAATAAACTGGACAACGGTGAGTTGGACTGGATGCTCATGTAAAACCAAAATAATCTTCAAACTAAAATGAGAAAGATTTAAACAAAATGGATTGGCCAGATGCCGAAACCTCCATGTGCCATAGACCATTCAGTTTATAACAAAAGTAGCTTTCGCTATGAATATCAAATATTTTCCAGCTTTTAACAGTTAAAAGAAGATTACCATTATGCGCTATTTATATTTCTTGAAGAATGAAGGTAAGATTGACTGGATTTAAGAGCAATTATAAATTTTTGACTGGTTGATGTGCAATTATAAATGGATCGCCCCCATAACCTCCAGAAACACCATCCCTATCAAATTTTCGAAAACCGCATTTTAGTGTCAAGGTGAAACATATTTTTTTTCACAGTCTTAGTTTTATTACACAAAGAATAAGATTCTGCACCTTCAGGATCAGATTCAGCCTTGCTGTGGAGTTGCAAAACCCACATTAATCACACAAAGGCTGTAAAGCCTGAGATATTTTTTCATCAAGTAAATACAATAAATTATGGTACTCAGAGCCAGGTGTAGGTGTGATGAGGTTGAATCCTTGGCTTGAGATTCATATTCCCAGTTCATCTTCAACTTATGTGCTTGCAAATCTCTTTATTGGTCAGGCGGATCAGCTAATCAGCTGCAGCTGAGGTGCCAAGGACACAGAAAAAACAAAACTTAGGGAGGAAAAGGTTTTTCCCATTGAAGTTACTAAATTATAGACATTTGAAAGGCCTCTTCACTAGCCACTTGTTTACATCTGCTCTAAAGACCCGTGTCATTCCTTTAACTTTAGCCTCAGTATAACATTGTTAATCTAATTTTTGATTGTCTTTATGTCCGTCAGGTCTCCTTCTTGCTAATTTTACTCGTACAATATTCTGCTCTCAATTATTATTATTTTTTATTCTGTTTTATTCATTTTAAGCTTGCTGTTCTTAACATTCTGTATTAATAAAGTCAGCTTTGTTGCCACTATGAAAACGAGCAATGCATGCTCAAATCACTCAGGAAACTCTCGCTGCAGAGACCGCAGAGAAAATGCAACACATTTTGGCTGTTCTTTAAATGACTAAATATTCAAATAAATAGGATGTGATTATAACTATGATGCCTATGATTTGAGCTATAACCAACAACAAAAATCTAATGTGGGAATCAATAGTTTTTAATACATTTAGAAATCACTCACAATTAAGTTGACCTTTAGGTCTTTGGTTGTGTCTTATAATTCTTTCTTTCTTTCAATTTCAAAGTGAGGACTGAAGGGACAATCTGATTCCAGGGGGTCAATACTTTCCCTCATTCCCTCATTTACATGGAGGACTTCTAGAGTCTTTAGAGCTACTCATTTATTAGGAAAAAACCCTTATAATGGATGTAATTTGTATAAATGGCACGGTTTTGTATCAAAAAGTAGAAAAACACACAAGGCGTGGCCGAGGTATCAGGAAAACCTCGATATGGGAGGAAATAGTTAACAGTGGTTCAGTCAAATTGTACCTCAAATTTTAAATAAATGTGCTTTCAGTTTTTATTAAATAGTGTGACCCGCAGGTACAATATTAATACAAGCAAAAATGTAAAAATGAAGAAATGTTTAAAAAAAAAACCAAAAACATGTGTTTTGTGTTTTGCATGCTCACTCATGGGCTAAACTGAGCGCCTAAAGTAGATGATTCAATTAACTTGAATAGAAGAGGTCAGGCTCAACAATAAAAGAGAACTGGGAACAAAACAGTCCTTCACCAAAACAGTCGGGAAAGCTTGCAGTCCAAAGACTCATGATTACATCCGTCTCTCAAATTATTGTGAATATACACACAATGCAAAAAGCAGCTGTAGCAGCAACAATATCAGCAGGCAAGAGGATAACATGATGTGTGAGAACAGGCCCAAATGTAAATACTGTATTGAGCTCCCGCATGAGTACATACTGAATACTTTGAATATGATTGAAAACCTAGAGCATGCCGACAGAAACCGTTTGTGTTAAGATTAATGTGCCAAATTTGGCGTTTTGTATCCAGGCACCAACATGAACTAGACCCAACAACCTCTGCTGGAGGTAAGATGGGTGCATCGCCACTGAAATGTGGTGAAACTGCATGTGTGCTGGGACTGGAAAGTGTACAGGGTTGCTATGAGGCTCTTAAAGAGCTAATGGTGGGTTGGGAAGCAGCTCTTCTCTCCTTACTTAGCCACATCTATCCAGGTTTTGAAAACAGCCAGCTTCTACAAAAGGGCATTCTTTGTGAAGCCACACATAGCTGCTAGACTGCAAAAAGCACAAAATCTTAAGTATTTTTGGTTAAGTTTCTAATGGAAATATCTTGGTGCACTTGCAATAAAACAAAACCAATGGTAATAACTTTCAGCAAGATAAGAGCTAGTTTTAAGTCAATAATTCCTTAATATTAATAAGAAACATACAGTGATATAATCTGCAAGTAGAACTAGTACTTAAAAAAACTATATTAAGGAGTTATTGACTTAAAACAGGCTCCTGTATCTTACTGAAAAGCTAACTGCCAATTAATTCTGTTTTATTTCAAGTGTAATAAGGTCCACTAGAAACTAGACAAAAAAAACCTGTTTTTTTTTTGCAGTGTACTGACTTATTTTCTGAAGTTATGAGGCAAGGTTGAAACAGCAGAGGTCACTGCAGAGCTTCTGCCTTCCTGGTGCAACACCACAGCATCTAATATTCACAGCCTTCACAGCAGCTGAGGCAGTGGTAAGCCAGCTCCTTCGTGGAGAGGATGCATCGGTTTGGGACTAAGGCGGAGGACCTACTGGAAGCTTGCAATCTCAGCACCGAATTTAAGCCCGTCGGCTTCAATCACATGGATGGCCTCGCTACTCTGCCTCGTGACCTCGTCCGGCAGATCTCCGTTCTGCGGCTCCTCCATGTCCTCCGTCTCCACCGAGCTGCCGTCCAGAGGCGTTTCCTCACAGTTCATGGGCGAGAAAAGTTTTTGATGGTTGGCTTCAGGGGTGGTTGTGCTACCGAGCGTGCAGCTGGAACATTGGTAGAAGTTAGTGCAGGGTTGGACCAAGTTAGACGGGATGACCGCCGGGGTCGACAGAACCGGAGTCGAGGTAAAGTGTGTCCCCGGAGGATCTATGCATATGGAGGGTACGGTGCAGTGGCGGGAGGTGTTAAGGCGATGTGAACGGCCTCCTGCTGGGCGGTCGCAGCGCCGCCCTTGTGGTAGACGCATGCAGTCTTTACAGGACTGATAGGAAGGCTTCACTTTTAATGGGTTTCCTGCGCTGGCACTGTCCTAAATTGATCAAAATTGAAACACAGACAGAGTAGAGTCAGTAACATCATTTTAAAATAAAATAAAATCATAATACTGTCATAAGACTGGTTTTAGCCAATTTCTAAGTTCACTTTAAAAACCATGTGAAAAAAAAAATCCGACATTTCTTAGTATTCAGTATCTAACCCTTTGAAAACAATTTTAAAGTTTTACATCAAGCTTTTATCTAATTCTTATCGTCTGACCTTTCTGTCACTAGCTGTGCAAAGATCAAAACCTAGAATAAAATTACTACGATTTTGCTTTTTTGCAGCGTACTAGCCAACACTAGTGAATTTATTTGCCTTTTATCAATTCACACTTTAAAGGAACACATTCAAGAGACAAATTGTGCAGTAATGCGCCTGACTTTATGAGTTACAGGCTAGCAGAGTTACAACAAAGTTTCTATTGGCTTTTGGATGCGGTGAGAAACGTTTATCTATCCAAATTGGATGTTAGACTTCCCAACTTTTTCTCTGAGGTGAGTTTAAACTGAGAAATTTGAAGCTCAGAGTAAAAACCAGATCCAAAATGGTAAAACATAATGGTCCGCTCAAATGAAATTCATCCTACTCCAGTCAATGAACAATTTCTAGTTGCATTTCTGTTTAAAATTGTGTTTGAAACCAAAATAATGTTTAAACTGACCACTTTATCAAGATAAACATTCAAATAACTCACATCAAAAGCTGCAGGACAGCTACGCTTGGCAGCCAGGCGGTTGCTGTTGTTGGTGTTCAGGTTGGCTAAACCCAGCTGGCTCTCCTCGTTCCCCTCAGCCTCCTCTCCCGTCTTCCTCCCATCCGAACTCCCGGCTGTCTGAGCCAAGGCCGCCATCTCTTCTTCCTCCTTCTTGGCCTCTTCCTCGTCCTCTTCCTCCAGCGTGCTGAATTCCAGCCTCAGCCTCATGTCCTCCATCGGGTCGAGGCGGCTGCAGGTCTGCGCAGCGGTGCCCTCGCCGGGCAGAGTCAGGTGGGCCATGGGGAAACCCTCGTCCTCCAGCAGGGCGTCTCTCTCCACATCCTCTATTTCGATAAAAACTCTCTCCATGCCCAGCAGAGGAGGCCCCCGCACCGGGGTGGACGGCTCGCTGTCGAGTGCAGAGTCCGACAGACGTCTGAAGTAATAGTTGTAGTTGAGAGAGTCTAAAGGCTCCATCTCCAGACCCCTGCATGGCGACGCCCCGCAGCCTCCCCAGGCCTCCTCCCCTCTGAGCACCGGCGTCTCCTCTCCACCCGTACTGTGACCCGATGCTTGCAGGTCGTCTGAACCTTCCTCGTCCGTGTCAGGGCGCCACAGCTTGTTGTGACGCTGTTTACTGTGAACATGAAATAGGTTCCACTTCAAAATATGTGCCAGACTCTATCAAGGCTTCCACTAATTTTCACGATAAAATTACATTCGTTTATAGAGTTTTCAATGCCAGTTATTACACATTTACTCTGAATTTGTGGAAGATATAACAGAGGAGAGCCATGAAAAAACAGGAAGGATGAAAAATAAACAAATGCAAGGAAGGAAAGAGTGACCATCAGACAGAGAGGTCAATGGGTGGATGAATGGTTGAAAAGAAAGAGTGAGTGGACGGATGGATGGATGTGTGGACATATGGACAATTCAGAAGTAAGGATGGAAAGAAGGAAAGGAGGAGAGAAGAAAAAGAGAGAACTAAATGTTTGTGTCCGTGTGCCCCTAATTAAAATGTAGATGAATGACAAAGGAAAACGGAATAAACACACTTAAATGATCTAATTTCCATTAAGGCAAATCTGCCAAAAAGCCTTTTGTCTTATTGGATCCACGCATAAAAATCTAGATCAGCTGACCTGGCGTCGAGGATTCCCTCATACTCCGCCAGCTGCCGCATGAAACCAGCATTTGGCTGAGCTATGCTCCTCTTCTGCTTGATGTAGTTGAACGCTTTCTCCAGAGACCAGCCGTATTCCTTCATGGCGTAGGCGATAACTGTGGAGGCAGAGCGGCTCACACCCATCTTACAGTGCACCAGGCACTTTGAGTTATTCTTCCTAATCCAAACAAAAGAAAAAAAAAAGACTTTTACTTCAAGTAATCTTCTCTCCACTAGACACTCATAATACATCTCCTGTTCTTCACGTGGTGTTTATTTTGGACAAATCCTCTCTAAGCGATGTCAGATTCATGTCTATGTGAAGGGCTCTCACTTGGCTTTGATGATAAAGTTGTAGGTATCGTTCCAGTGGGCCAGCAGGTCAGTGGCGTCCTCGTCGTACACGCGGACGTTGTGATAGGAAAACATCCCTGGGAAGAAGTTGTCAATCTCTCTGGTGACGTTCAGAATGTAACCGACTCTGCAAAAGGAAGCGTATGGAGTTGTAATTCTTTCATCTGTAACCTGAGGCTGCTGACTGCACAGTGTCAAATATGGAAATTATGTGTCATGCATTTTTTTTTTTGCTTCAGCTTTTAAAACAACATATTCAAGATTTTATCATGAAAAATCTTGAATATACTGATGCATCTCATCCAGTTTCAAATGATGAATGAACTGCTAACCCGCAGTTTTGCAGTTCTTCCAGGTTGGAGGCGTTCCACTCAGAACCCTACAAGGAAACAAAGCACAGATATCCATGTTTTTATAACCTTCTACTGCTGTTCAGAGGTGCAAGAAGCTAAAGGACAAGTAAAAACAGAAGAACACGTGTAAGAAATTTCAAATAAATAATTACTAAGTGTAATCAAAGGTTCAATTATTTATCCTAAAGCTAACAGAAATTCTTTGACGTCACCTTTTGTTCGGACACGTGGTTGTTGACAATTCAACTCAACCATAAAAGCTGCAGCAACCAAAAACAGTCACTAAAATGAAACGAAGCAAAAAAACGGATTCACCAAATAAACGTGGTCAAAGATGAGCGTGGCTTTGTCCATCTGACCCAGGATCAGGAGCATCTCGTTGTCGATGAACTCCTTGTACTCTTTGAGGTTGCAGCTCATGTGCTGCTCCAGCTTGTTACGGATCTGAAGAAGAGGAGATCATTACTGTGCTGCACTATGCCAGATTATTTTCACACTTTTCACTGTAAAACTCCACAAATATGCAGTCACTTTGATAAACACACAGTTGTGACCAGATATTTACATACATAGTGAGAAAAAAACATTTTTTCTCACTGTCAAATGTTTCAACGTATGATCAGTTACAATTAACAAAACTGCCAGAATAATGACTTTCTCCAAAATCAGAAGTTTACAAATACTAACAAAACTATTCCTTTTGACAACTTGGAAAAGTCCAGATCATGGAGTCATGGTTTTAATTTATTAGATGAACGTTTCCTTGTGTGACATCACAGTCGAACTAAATCAACCAAGATAGGAGAGAAAGAAGTGTGGACCACCGATCGTCTGCTTCGCCCTCGGCTACGAGAAGGACACCCAAAACGTTCGATACATCTCATCCACTTTCAAAATGTAAAGTAACACTTTTTGCCAAAAAGCCAACGACGTAAAACGTTTCACACTGTTCGGGTTTAAACCCGGCACAAACCTCCTTTGACGTGATGTTCTCCAAGTCTTGAAACATCATGATGTTGCGAAGTTTGGACTTGATAAGACACTCTGTTCTTTCTCGCTCCGTCGGTCTAAAAAGCAAGTTATGCCATAAACTATAAATATTTAAAACAGAGACAACAAAAGAACAATTAAACCTAAAAGCTTGCAGGTTCTTACCCATCGACGAACATGTTGGGGGAATCGGGCCGGGTGGTCTCCAGGTCGGTCATTGCATTCCACTCATTGATGAAGCTTTGCTCCGAGGTGATGCAGCTCTCATAGAATGCCATCCACGTAAGAGCAATGCCACCTGGGAAGTAGTTGAACCGGCGGGACACTTCGCACGCCTTATGGAGGACCTGCAGGGCAGACCTGTGGGCATAAAGGCAGCTTGGTCATCCAGTGGTCATCCAATCAGAATAATGTGTAGTGAGATAACTAACAGCGGAGAAGAAACTTGCTTCTAGGGTGGAAAAAAAATTAAAAAACACACTATTTATTGTTATTTTCACAACTGACCAGCAGGTGGCATCTGACATGTTTACAATTATAATAAGCAAATTATTTTACAGAAATAAAATATTTGGGTGAAGTTAATATTTTCTCAACAAAGTGTGAAACTTAAAATTTCAGAGACTGAAAAGAGGTCCACAGCATCATACATCCTCTACCATAATTAATGTTCATGAGGTCATTTATTCATTCATTAAATGTTTGCAATTCTGAATGTTTCAGTGTTAGATTATGGAACTGCAATGAACATTTCATTCATTTTAAGTCATTTTAGACATGTCTCTATTTTGAAATCTGTGTGCTCTGAAGTTTTCCCATTCATTTCCAAGAGAAAATGGGAAAGTTAAAAAAGTAACACTATGCAAATTTAAAACATATTTCCAGTTTCTAGTTCATCTACTAATAAATGCAGGCAATGCTCAAAACATAAGCAGCAGAAGAAATAAGTTAAACCCACAAGGACAATAATTATTCAGAACTTCAGAACATTGTTGCTTGAAATATGTTTATGTCATCCAACAATTGAAAAGTAGAAAATTAACTATTTTGATTTGGGTCTTTGATGATACGATTTTAGAAGTTCTGAATAACAGTATTGACTGTATTTGCCGTTTTTATTCTCTGTTGCTCTGAAGAAATAACACTGTATTGTTAAATTGCTGCCATAAATTTAAGCTGAAACCAAATATTGCCTCTACTTACCACATAGCCTGCACAGAAACAGGTTTGAAGACATGTGACCGGCCTGCTGTGTTCACACTGAAGCCTCTGGTGAGGAAGAAAAGGAGGGAAAAGGATCTGTGTTAGGTTAAAAAGCGGGACAGGATCCATTTAGTGGGTCCAAGCGGTGGAACATTCCTCCAGCATATAGGCAATGTTACCAGGTCAGCAAGAATCGTTTTTATGTGTAGTTCACTTTTTTTGACACTAGGAAGCAGTATGTCTCCATGTGACCCCAAACAGACACACTACATGCGTGAAAGAAAGACTAATCAGTAAGGATGTGCCGATCAGGTTTTTTCCTGCCGATACCGATACGGATCACCCCTGAGGGCCGATCGCCGATACCGATCCCATAATTATTATTTATTTATTTATTATCATAAACACTATCGTTACATTATGTGGGAAAAGGAACCATGAATTCACCTTAATTTAGACAAAAACTTGTTTTTGATAACTTTTCCAAGA
>CAEGAF010130044.1:0-26639 GCA_903067075.1 Micropoecilia bifurca
TATGACCTTTAGGCATTTTAGATTTTTTTCCTTTGAATTATTTTTGCTTAAACTTAGGCCAAAATTATTTTTGATAAAGTTTATAGGTGTTTAAAATACTTGAATGACATATTTACATGACAAACAGAAGCAATGGAAGAACAGAACAAATGTGTGTGCTTTGTTTTCTAAATAAACAAACTGCAAGAGATTATAATTTGAGAGAAATCTTTTACTTTATAATTGAAAAACTTCAATACAGAAATCAATTTCAAGAGAATCTGAAACTAAAGTATCGATTTTATTACGCTAGTGTCAATGCGCTACTGATACTGTCTTGGTATTGATATTTAGCATCGTTCCGCTCCCCTCTAACACAGACACAACAATGTGTTTCACGCCTATGAGAATGCAGCCTTAAATTGTTTCCTGAAAGTCTTGCTCTCTCTCGCTCCACCGCAGCCTGATGCTCATCTGACGACATGTAGACGATACGTTTTCGCTTTAGATGAGTCTCTTGAAATTCTGTGCTTCCTGTGACTTGATTTCAACCACCTCACCATTTATAACTCTTGTCTTCTCAACTCTGTCTTCTTCACTCAGCAATGACCTGCACACTGAAGAGTGTTGTTTTCAACAACTCTTACTAATGGTGTGTTCACAGAAAAAAGATCAGCTTGTGGATTCCGGTCACCATGATTTCTCGGAGCATCTCTACCTTTTCCATGTAGTTCAGTGTCAATCTCTTAAGTCACAAGCTTTGGTTTATCAATTTCAATAAGCAGAATGTTTTAAGAATGCAGATCTGAGACATTTCTAAGGGCTTCTTATGTTAAGTTTTGCTCTTTTTGTGTGTGTGAGTGAGTGTGTGTTTTTAATCAGTCATGTTTCATGTAAGCTTGTTGGTCTGCCTGAAACCTCAGTGTTTTTATTATTGACCACAACAATCACTGTTAGCTATGTATACAGATCTGTACAGTTTTATGGGTTTAACCATGAATATCAGCAACAGAATGTACATTTTGTAGAAACGTAATATTTTAAGGAAATCATATGCATAAGATAGAAATGTGAAGCTTAAAAAAGGGGAAGGGGGCGAGTATTTAACAGTGGTTCCTGGTCTTTTTTATACTTTACGCAATGCTTTTAGTTCACTTTCTTCCAGTTCTAGATCTTGCCTTGCTTTACCTATGACATTTCTCAGGTTCATGTGGTCTTTGTTAGTAGAAACTTTTGTAGCATAATGTTTATAATACACCTATTAAAAAATGTTTTTTTTCTCCCGTTACCCATCCCCCCACCTTAAAACTTGTGCCATATTATATTCAACACAGGATGGAAATGCTGTCGATTTTCCCTCTCGCATCTTCTCTAAAGTACTTGAAAAAAATCGTTTTTCAAAACATCACTTATCTATTATGTCATAGTAGATAAAGGATGTGTTTACGATGTGTTTTTTTTCTTTTCTATAAAGAAATTACAACCATGAAGCTACATGTGCTTTTAATAGCTACAAGGGATTGTCTTGACTAATGAAGGATATTCAGAAAGGAGAAGGCTTTGATTTGCTGTGTCTCAGTCTGGATGTCTTTGATTTGGGTTTATAAATCATTCTTTCTGATGGGTGGAATTTTGATTTTATTTTTAAGCAAGAATTCGACACAAGGTTACATTTTCTTTGATCAACTTTTTGATTCCCAGTTCCTTAAGTCTGTAAGTGGAAAGCTCTAAGATGAGTTTGGTTAGCTATACCGTAAGTAAATGGCAGCTTTGGACCAAAATGGCCGACTTCCTGTGAGGTTTGGACCATGGTTTCAACAGAGTTTTTTGTAGGACTTAAGAAATTACATATGTGTACAGAATTTTATAATCCTCAGTCTAAGCATGGCTTGGGGGCTTCCCATTTTACTACGTCCAGAGGGCGCTGTGTTTAGAGGGCCACACTCAACAAATATGTGTATAAATATCTTTTAGGTGTTTGATTAATATCCATCATGTCTGACACTTCAAAGTTGTATCATGTTGATTAGAACAAGAGGGTCAAAATAGGAACTTTCAGAGCAAAATGTTACATTTCCTGTTATCACGAGGCGGGGCTTGGGTCAAATGTCACCATTTTACCACTGAGTTTTGTATGGGACCACATGTGTATCAGTCATGGCAGGTTTTGTGCTTCTGCAACTTTCTTTATTGGAGTTGTCAGAATTTGAATTTTTTTTTAGCAAACTGTCAAAGTTTAAGATCTGGCCACGCCCCTTCAGCATGCACGAAACTTCAGGATTTTGATAACTTTATATCCCCCACGCCTTATGAGCAAACCCACCAAGTTTCAAGATCAAAACCGTTAAGATGAGTTTGATTAAATGGAGAGTGTAAACGGCCAGAACAGGTTCAAAACTGCAAGTTCAATCCAAGATGGATGATTTTTTTTGTTTGTTGGAGTCTGTGGATGCAAGAGACATTTGTGTTTTATTTTTCCGCCATCAGATTTGATGCATTTCAGATCATGGTCCTGTAGGAAATTATTTTAAAGTGTCAACTCAAGTTGAGGTTCTTTTGAAGGATGTTTAGGAATTTTCTATCTCCATTATTCCAATGCTTCAAAACATCTGACAGGATTGGGTTTCCCAATGGACAAAAGTCCAAAATAACTCTTCAAAATTTGTTCTGGAGTGAATAAAACAGGCCAACATTAAGATTATGTAACAACCTTTTAACCAAAGTTTAATGAAATGAAAAAAAACAATCCTTTAAAATCAACTCCACCAGTTCTGATAGGAAGATAAGTAAAATATTCAGCCAGAATTATGCTAAAAGCTCATTAAAGCGTGTTTTTAAGGCAGAAAGTATTATGGGGCATTTACCCAAACACTGGTTTGACTGTATGTATATTTTTGAGCTCAAACTCGTTCACCAAATTCATGTATTCAGAAATCACTGAAGTGCAATTTCAAATTACTAGATCACCCTCAAAAAAAAAAAAAAAAAACGGTTCAAGTGCATTAAAAAACCTCAAATTAATTTGACATCTGCAGTGCTGATGATGAGTCTGTAAACTTCTAAGTAGCGCTGTGGAAACACAAGCTTGAGATGCGAAGACGTGGCCAGAAATCTGTACTTTACATGATAAATAGAGTAAGGAAATCCCCCATTAATCAAAGCATGTCATCGGCCATTTAGCCTAATATAAATACTTGTACTTATTAGGGGATCATCTCATCTGCAGCATCAGTAGAAGTACGTTGATTACATTACATCCACCCGTCTCGCATCCTGACTGAAGACACTGTCAATATAAACACGCGTCTAAACAGTTTGACAACGAATCAGCAGCTTTAATAGATTATTCAAATGAACTGCATTTATTTTGACATGAGGACTTTGTGAAACTCACAAACATTTCTTGGCCGTTCTTGCAGTATCACCAGACGTTGCTCCATCATGGACCAGATTGTGGAGTTGGGGAATGTTGCAATTGAGGAGGATGTTTTGATTCTAAATCTCGTTCATGTCTGGGATAATGGGTTAGACAGTGTGAGATGGAGACGGCATCGGGATGCCTCAATGCTGGACTTCCTGTACAAGATGTCTTCCAAATGCAACAATCTGGAGGATTTATTGAGAAAAATTACTCTGCAGAGTTTATCTGCTGTCCATCCTTGTATTTCCAGCAGCATGTTAGTCTGGTCTTAACAGTCGCTGCACATGTTGACCAATGTGGACTAAAGCTCTGCACCGGTGGCAACATGCTTCTGCAGCACATTAATCAACAGAGCACAATCCTTAAAGGGCAATATTATGTATTTTCCAACCACATGGTATCATTTTACCGTCAGTTGTTATACAAATGCTATATATATATATATATATAGCATCTGGAGGATTTATTGAGAAAAATCCAATATGACTTAAAAGTAAATGTAACTAGTTTAATTTCAAACTGGGCCTCTGTCTTTTTAAAAGCTCCCACTCTTTCTGAAACTGCCTTCAGGAAGTCATCACATTGCTCTTCTATTAACCCTTTAGCAACATTTCTACCAGTGTTGCTCTGAGATGTAGTTTGTTTAATGAGCTCAGCACATGCGCAGTTCGACCAGGTGTTTGCTGATTGCAGCTGGCTAGACTGAGGGGGACAATAGTTGGGAGCTCGGAAACTTGAAAATTGCAGCTCAGAGGAGGAGCTTCGTCTTTGAAGGCGGGGCTAGGTCCACCCAGGGGTTTTGCACAGCTGAGTGGTTGCCACGGGAGACTAGAGAAGCAGGATTATGTTAAATCGACTTTTTTGAGCTTTATATCATGTTATAACGTTATTCCTTCATCAACAACCTGGAGTGTTGCTTTGGTTCATGTTTGAAAAATCCTTCAATCGCTCAGCTCGATGCTACTAAACTGGAAAAGTCTTACGGCAGTTGTAATAACCATGACGACTGACAGGCCATTGCAGTGCAAAACAATTATAGCTACCCACTTTTCTTTGATGGAAACTGTTGCTAAGAGACGATGACCTTAAAGTGCATCTACCTCCCTTTTATCTCCATCGACCCACTAATTTGACTGACACAGAAATTTAAGCTAGTCCAACATCTTCAACTAAAGCATTAATGTCCAAACCGTTTGCCAGATATTTTTTTTGCAATGTTTTCCACCTGCTTAACTAGAAATGTCTTAGTCCTTTGCAGTTAGCTAACATCTTCCATGTTAAGAACATTTTGTAGAGAATCTTCTAAAAGAGTGTTTGCATTTGCACCAACTAATTTGCTCCGAAAGCCAAAAATAAGCTGAATTTCAACAAATCGCATCTGCCCTCTGATCACTCTTGCTGTTATTTCAAGCGTTTGTTTTCTGTTGTTTTTTTCTCTCCGTCTGGCTTGTTGTTCTGTTTAGCTCTGACACATTCCTGGAGGAAGGTAACAGCTGAGATTCTTCCTCTTCTGCTATGAACGTTTTACTTTTCATTGACATTAAAAATAACTCCTACATATCCTCCTGTATTTTTGTTCGTGTGTGTGTGTGTCTGCTACATATGACCTTTTATTTTTAGATATCTTGTTTGGGTTCTTTCAAGGTTGCTATATTAGCCCCATCTGTTTGTCTAGTAGCGATCCATACATCTTGTTTTTTTGTTGTTTTAGTTTCAACAACATCTTGATTCACACTTAAAATATAACATGATTGAACTAGGACATTTGGGCATGTCGACAGGTAAAATGAGGAGAAATCCCAAAGAATGAATCGAGTCGACACACTGAAATGGCTTGAAAAATTTAGTTTGCTCTCATATAAAAAAAGCTCACACACACAACACATAGCAAATAATTAAATACACATTTCCACATGTGATCCTTCACCCTTATTATTATTATTTTTTTTTTAAACTGCAGCCATGAGGAGAAGTAGCGACATTGACATAAAAATGCTGCTGATAATCCCTCACTTCTGGTCTCCTGGCTTGACCATCTGGAACATAAAAAAACAAACAAAAAACACACATTTGCATAAATAAAAAGGTGCACAAATCATAAATTAGAGGGGAGATCCAGTCCATGTAAAGTGATTATTTCAAAGCCGCTCTCTTCTGGAGAGGAATGCAGGCGTCAGATATTCTGGGATTGCTGAGGAACGGAGGCATAAATATAGAGAAACGGAAAAACGTGGAGCTTCAAGGTATTTTCCGTCTCAGCTCATCCAGACAGTCTGCATGTGGCTGCTGTTAGTTCTTGGCCTGCTGCTCGTCCCGTTTTACACAACACCTTGAACTCTTCATAAACGACGAGGGTGAAGTTTCGGCCGAGCGTTTTTCAACTGAAAACTATTACAAAGTGCACTCAAATCAACGACACGCTCCACATTCACCACTCTGGTCCTTACCACTGAGAGAGACAACAAAAACAAGAAAATAAAGCAACTTTTACACAACATGTTGGGTAAAAGAAAGCAGGATGTTGTTAGATCAATACTAATAACGGACGAGTCACATACAAGACAAACACGTACAGTTTTTTTTTTCTTTCTCCACTAATGTAAAGGAAATACTTTCCGTACTGTGGAGGTTAAATAAAAGTTAATAAGTTAACAAACAGTAAGGTGTTGCAGGCTTTTACATGTATGCTGTGAGGCATTTTATCAGCTTTGGCTACAGTATCTGCAACGTATTCAAACTCCTTGAAATGTTCCACATTTTATCCAGTTAAAACTGCAATCTTTGATTTGGTTTTAGTGGGGTTTTGTTAGATAAACCAACACAAATAAATACAAAATTGTGAAATGGAAGGAAAATTTACATTGTGATTATCTTCTCTTTCTCTCTCTTTTTTTTTTTTTTTTTTTTACCAAATATACTCTGTTCCAATCACTCTGAACATACATTCCCCACCATAAAACATGGTGGTGGCAGCATCATGATGTGATGTGATTAGGAAGCTGGTCAGAGGTTAATAGGGAAACAAACTAAGATTAATAGAGGCAAAAACTGGGAAAAAAATGGGGTCAAAGACTTGAATAAGTTGTGACTTTAGATATCTGCATGCCACACTTTTCAGATTTTTTAAATTGTAAAATATATCACTTTCCTAAACTAATGGCCTAAGTCGATTTTTTTTGTCAAAAGTGATTTTTTTTTTTATCTTTTCAAAAGAACCCTTTATATTTCTTTATTTTGTTGCCAAAATCTCCTGGCAAAAAATGGCCATTATTTTAGGAATATTATTTTCCTTTCACTTAACAGCTGTGAGCTGTTTTGTGTTGATTGATCACATAAAATCCCAATGAAACAGACTCTTGGTTGTGGTGATAAACGTACAAAATGTGGTAAAAAAAAAAACCAAACAAAAAAACAACTGAAATACGTTCGCAAGGCATCGTGACAACAAAAGCAGCTCTTATTCCCACCCACTGCTTTAGTTTTCTACGTTCTGATCAACTCACGGATTAAAAGTGAAAACCATTACAAAAGCCTTTTGCTTTTCTGGAAAATACAAAGCCATCTTGGTTTGCGACTGTCAGCTGTTGGCAGGATTTGTCCAATGAATGAATTTATGGCTGGGGTCTTTGCCAAGTCTTCGTTAGCCTGTTGTGCTAAATCACCCCGACCAATCAGGAAGGAGCGCTAAGCTCCAGTGAGCTTCGATGTCAGTGGGAATTTCCAGTGACATGTTTGAACAGTCTTGGTCAACCCAGAATACACGTTTCTTTTTATCGGGTTTTCAGTGCACTTCCATGAAAAACGTACATGTGGAATGGAAAGTTTGGCCGGAGGAATGGGAGCCAGACCTGAACCGGACTGTTTGGGTTTATGTGACGTGTTACAAAATCCACTGACACACACAATGAGTGAGTGAAGCTGCCATACACAATACATTTCAGTATAACAACACAACCTTTTCTCACGCATTACTAAAGAAAAAAACACAGCAGTTCAGAGAAATTTTATATCTCACACAAAGCTTCACTTTCTGAGCCAAAGCTGCTCTCTGATTGGACAGATGAATGTTTGATTCTCAGTGCAGAATGCCCCTCATGTGAGTGTTATATTATACTATCAGGGGAGATGGTGGAGCCATGCAGTCATTAATCTCCCCACTCACTTCCTAGGCAGCAGCGCAGCAAGTCTCTGCTTCTTAATTGGGAGGAAGTGGATCTCCTGGGAGCTGACCTTCTTTAGCTTGATGGCTCTGCTTTTAGTGACCTTTTTATGGGGGTTGTTGGGGTCTTGCTCCCCGTGGGACGATGACGGCATGGCGTAGAGTTGCTGCAAGGAGGCCCCCTGGCTGCCATCCCGCTTGATGGAGAAGTTCTTGGTGGAGACCCCTGAAAGGCCTTTGATTTTCCCACACAGGATGGCAGGAATGGCGTCCTTCACAGAGACGATGACCTTGGCCGTCTGCGACGTGCTGACTATCTCCAGGTTCCCGGCTCCGCCGAGAGACGCCTCCTGGTTCAGAGAGCTGGATCCAGTGACGCCAGTGTCAACCAGCCACTTGTGTTGCCGGCTGAACTCCAGTGAGGTCAAGCTGCCCAGGAGTTTGGAATCTAAACCCGGCGTGCATTCGACGCCCAGTGACAACGCGGCATTGGTGGCACCTTGGCCAGACTCTAAAGCTACTTTCTTCTCTGACTGGAAACACTTTTTCCTGACGCTGGGCACGGACAGATCAAGCACGTTGTCCTGGTGAGGACTGAGATTTTCCTGTTTTGGTTCGATCGGACACGCCCTGACGGAAAGGTCCAGGGCCTGCCCTTCCTCTAGAGGCGGTGAGGACAAGGACACGTTCTGTGGCTGTGGTTGAGGCGTGCACTTCTTTGAAGATAAAGAGGGAGAGGTAGTATCTCTTGGTGACGTCTGAGTGCTTTTATTCACAGTGCAAACTGGTTTTGGCATGCTCCCTTTCGAGTCCTCGCTTTGAGCAATGGGGATCGGGATAGGGAGAGGGATGGGCAGAGGCACTGGGAGGGGAATGATCACGGGATAGGGGACTAAGAGAGTGGCAGGGGGAACCAGAGGAGCCAAGGGGGAGGTGTAGGGAGATGTAAGGGGAGGAAGGGGGAAAAAGGCAGAGCCTGGGGACTGACAGGCAGAAGATCCTGCCTGGGGAGGGAAAAGATCCTGCAGGATGGCTGCAAATGCCGGATTTTGCAGGAGGGACAACAGGTTGGCTTCCTGTGTCTGTCCAGCTGCCTTTGGGTCGATAGCCGGGGGCAAACTGAACGACAGAGCATTCTGACACAGGACATTGTTCTGGAGGGGCAGTTGCGCACAGGTGGCGTTTTGAGGAATGATGGTCGGACTCATGTGCTGGAGGACCTGCTGGTCCAGAACCAATGGGAGTGGCACAGGGCTTTGGCCTGCTATCAAAAATGGCGCCGCCCCTATTTGTCCGAGCTGAGGCGTGGCCCCTCCGGCCATCTGGAGGTGGATGGGCAGCATCAGTGGAGTCTCTCCCAGACACACCGGGTGGAGGACGGTGGTGGCCACTTTCAGGGCCACTCCTCCAGGAGACTCGGCGGCGGGACCGACCACCGATGGCGATGGATCATCTATGTGGTTAGAGAGCCCTCCTTTGGTCACGGAATCACCGGCGAGAGGGTTTGCTCCGTCTTCCACTTTACCAAGAACTTCCCCTCTTCCCTCCTCAGCATCATTCTGCGGCTGTGCTGCGTTCAGACGCACATCATCGTTGCCTTCCATGATGGTCTAAAAAGGTGAAAAATATCATGAAGTTAGTTAATTCTTCCTGCTAATCCAGAAACACAAAAACCTGAATGTTTGATGATCATGAGCAGAGCTTCAGAACTTCTTGTGTTCGGTCAGTAGCTCACTTAGTAGAGACGTTTTTGTGTATTGTCTCTAATCCACACCAGAGCAAAGTCATACATACATAAAGGCTCAAATATAAACATTTACTCTCAGTAATAATTTGGATGTATGTCCCTTAATAAAATGTGTATCTTCCACACACTTTTTGTAGGCAGTTTTATTGACAATGATTGGCATAAATCTGACTACATATTTGATCCCATTTCTTTTTTGGAAATTCAGTTTAATTTAAATGTACTTGTTTCCTGGCATAAACTTGGTCTAACTTTAAGCTAGCTAAGCTCAAAGTTAGCCAGCTACATCTATTCTAAAACCCAGTGGTTTGGTGTGTTTTGGATCATCGTCGTGTTGGAGATTCGTACAGGTGTCCAACTTTCAACCATCTAGCTGTTAAGGTAAAAAATGTAGAGGTCTCTCACAACCCCATACACTGTTTGCCAATGCACCAGGGAAACAGACAATGTTAAACCGCTTCACTGTGACCATTACACTGGTGACTCACTCCTTGGTGGTTCCTGTTGAACTTACTTTACACTTTTGTGTTCCAAGGAGAGAACGATACCAAAACACAACTTAAAACTGGTTTTAGGACAGATAAAGCAGACTATACTGTAATGGCCCTTATTGTGCAGGAAATCACCCAATTCACATGAACTTGACCAAGATCCAGAAAAAGAGTGGTCAGATAAAGTGGCCCAGATTCAACATTTAACCAAACATTAGTACGGATAAGAGCTCCACAATTGAATCAGAATCCCGACAAATCAAACGTTTTAATGAAATTGAAAGTGGGCGTGGTCTAACTGCTCTACAGCACCCCCTAGACTAAGATAGGCCGAAAAGTACTTTGTAGAGATCTATAATTTGGTATATAGGTGATCCACACCCTGCTCAAATCAATAAAAAAAGTATCTTTATGGTATGTCCCAAAATCTACAGAGAGGCAGCCATTTTGAGTCAAAGGGCAATGTTTGGCCATTTTTCACTTTTACTCCTGTCAAACGGTAAACTCCTCCAAGGGATTTTTACCTACTGTTTCCACATTCAGCCAGCAAGGAGGGATGGGAGTTTAAAAGTTATCAAAATGTTGAGTTTTTCTCCTTAGAAATATTTATTCCAGAAAATTTTAAAGATCCCTTTATTGATTAATTTCCAGAAAAATCTGTTACTAAAATAATCATTAGCTGCAAACCTACTGCAGCTACACGTTCGAGGGTGTGAAAACTTTCAAAAGGTTTTTACTGGGTTGTTAAAGCATGCTCAGGGATGTTTTCACGCATGAATGCAGGAGAAGATGACCGAGCCACCATCTGCTTCCAGAGTAATCCATCAGAGCCTTATTACAATGTCTCATCTATGCTACAGAACAATATAAAACCAGCCTAAGGGAAACATGCCTACTCTGCTCACTGAGGCAACACGACACTACATGAAAGCTGCATGGAGGAAGAGGAGGGTCATGGCTTTATTAGAAAATTTAAACTGTGTTGCGTATTTAACGGAGTTATGCACCATAAAGGTACTGCCTATGTTGGTATGTGTCACAAACATCAAACTTTTCCCATCCTCTTTTTCTTTTCCCCAGAGCTGAACATTATCCTGCTTGCACCCATCTGTATGAATAATTGACTCTGCTGATATTGGAGTGATCATCTCTCCAAGCACCCAAGGGACGTTTTATTATCACAGGGGGGATGGACAAGGGATGAGCGTCGGCGCAGGCAGGACATGTGTTGTACAGTGGTGTCATGTAGTGAGACAAAGCACACACTATAGGATAAGTGTTAAAACGCAGCAGGAACTGAGATATCGGATCGGACTGATGGATAAAAGTATTGATCGGAACTGGGTCAGGTTTTCCTTTGTGACCTTTTCTTGGTAAATGTTTTAACTCTGGTGGACAGGTAGCTGATGTGAAAGTATGTGCTGGTAGAACTACAATAGTTTCCTCTTTTTATCTTTTTTTGGTTTGCTTTCTTTATCATTTATTTAAATAATGATCTGCTCTAAAATACACAGTAAAACAGAGCAAAATGTGTGCAAGGAATTTATTTTATTTTTTTATTCATCATAACCACAGAGCCCCCTGATGTCTGCCGTTGGATAATACCAATGAATCGTCTGAATTACATTAACCGAAGAAGATGAAGATGAACAAGTTTCAAAAACAGGTTATAAAGAAAAATAAAAAGCTTTACACATCCATCATCTAGAAATCTAAAACATCATGGCGCATGGGTATTTTTCTTTTATTTTATTTTTTACATTGTCCTGCATGTTCAAAGCTCTTTTTTTAAACACTGTCAAGACAAAACTTGTACTTGAGCATAAAAAAAAATGTATGAACGAAGCCAGCTTGTCATGGCAGCACACATGCAACTAACAGACTAATGTGCCACACTCTCTGCTTTGTCCTCATAATGTCCTCACTCATTGTGCAAGTCATGGGATCTCAGCCAGGGCAAAAAAAGGACAGACTGTTGACTCAAGGAACCACACATTTGCTGAATAAAATCCATGGGCAAGACCCTTTTACCGTTCATTCATCACTTTCATTTTACGATCCCTTTTCATCAAAGGCACAAGACACACACACACACACACACACACACAGAGAAAAAAAATTGGATCTAATTTAGGAATATGAATCGGAAACGCTTCCCCCCTACATTATTTTAGATGCCTTGGTCTCGCATGCATTCCAGGAAATTTCAGGCAACATATTTCCTGCTTGATAAAACAGTCATGAGGCCTTTTACACGGTAATGCCCAAGAAAGAAGCCTTTTGCAGTCGGGACTTTAACACTGTCCTAAACTCCAGAGTGAAGACAGAGAGGAAATAAACAACCCTCTTTTAAAAAATAGTTTTCAGGCTCAGAGAAGTCAGCTACAGGAGAAAATGTAAAAGCTGTGTTAGCATTAGTCCAGATCACATGACCTGATGCTGAAAAGTAATCACCATTCGAGTGACACGTTATCAGCCGCCTGCTCTCCCCTCCTTGGGTCTGTTCACAGGTCACTGCTTTGCCTCCAGTTCACTTGAATCATGTGAGAACAATGTCAAACTCAAAGAAGGAAGTCTAACCAGCTTGCTCAAGCGATCCAAAGTACACAGAGAGGCTGTGCTCATCGCTTCCCCCCACCCTATCACTTCATCCACCTCACTGCCTTCTCTTTGTGTCAATGTTGTCTCAGATAGGAAGATCAAAGACGTGACATGAGCACTATTTACAGCACCTTGCAAAGTATTAATATACCCTTCACATTTTGTCACGTTTCAGCCACAACAAACTTTATTTGTGCTTTACGTATGCCTGAGAGAATTAATCAAATTAATCACAAACTCATTTAGCAATTAATTAATGGTTAACTAGACTGCACATCCCAAAAGAACATCATCAGAAGAGTAATTAAGCAAAAACATTTTGCGTTTCCGGTTAAAAAAACAAAACAAAACAAAAAAACTTCTTTGTCAGTAAATATGTTTCACCCAGAACTCCTTGACTGGCATAATTTTAGCTTCACTTGTTTCAAGTTCTTTAAAAGAAATTTCTATTAATAATCCTTTGCAGTCCAATAATTAATTGGTTAATCAAAAAACAACAATAACAAACAGACCAGTCCTACACTGTGCTGATGCTAAGTCAAGCAGAAAGGACTGAGATGGTCATGTGTTGCTGTGACAACATGTGACATCTACAAATAAAAAGATGCATTTTCTTTTTATTTGTAGATGCATTATTTGCTACAAATGATCAGAATCAATGCTATGTAATTGCATTTTAGGAAATAAAACATGTTTGTCCTTATTTAAAATTAATTAAATAATTTATTTGTTTACATCTATGTATTTTTAATACTGTGCAAAATAGGCTCAAGTGAAAAAAAGTCCACAAAATGTGCCAATTTTTTTTTATTATACAAAACCTATTATTAGAAACCTAATACAGGGCAAAAGTGAAGCTCACTGCTGCTGCTAACATGTTCATGGTGGGGAGAGAGTGTGTAACTTTACACCTGACCTGTGCCGCTTGTTTCCTAGCCTAACCTACTTGTTCAAAAAAGTATTTTACCAAACCTCTGAGGTCTTCACACAAATTATGAGATTGAATTTTAATTTCATATATATATATAATGTGTGTGTGTGTTTGTAATATTTATGATTTTTCTTGGACTTTCCAGTTGGATGCATGCAAAGTCAAATCCCAATGAAATACACTCAAGTTTGTGCTTGTAATAAGCAAATTATCGCCTGATAAAATGAGCTCGGCAATTCCCATTATGATGAATATTGTTTGAAACAATATTGTTTAAAAAACAATGCAGTTTACAGAAACCATTTTATTTATGGTTTCTGTTGTGTGTGGTTTTAATTTCCCTTTTAATTATTGTTTGTGATGCTTCATCTATTCTTTTTGGCTATTAAAAATGTCTTCAGTGCAGAGTGCTCTGATCAAAATTGGTCTTTGAGAGGGAAAACTTGCATTATTATTCCAATATCAATACTTGAAAATGTTCTCTAAACAACAATACTATTGTTTATTGCGAAAATTTCTGGAGCGATTTATCATCCAGTATAATTTGTTACTGTGACAATTCTGTGCAAGGCCTTGTTTTACATGTTGTCTCCTAGTGACACGAGACAAGCTAGCTAAATGACTTGTTATTCTTTCCTGTCCTGCTTATCAGAGCAAACATGCATGTCCTTGTTGTCGCTAAGAAAAGAACAACCTGGCCCCATGTGCGCCGTCTCCGAGCTCAACCTAACTTTATCTCCCTGAAAAGCTCCAAGTCAAGTTCCTAATCTTCCCTAAATCCGATGTGCTGTTGAAACAAGTCTTGCCCCCGTTGCCACACGATAGCAGGGTTTGCAGGTTGGGCTGCTTGAAACAGTCCGAGCGTGATGCGGCTTCAATTAAAAACGTGAGCTAATGGCGCAAGCACGCAACGCCAGGCGAACCTGGAGTCAAAAACGTTTGAGTGATTGCAGAGTGTTCCTTCAGCGCAGAGTAAATCAGCGGCACATTTTGTTCGTAAACCTCACACGTCATCTGCAGGCGGTCTGTGTTCCTACGCCAGAGGCAGCTAAATGAGTAAATAGGCCAGAAGAGACCAAACAGAGAGCCAAATGAGACCCCTCCCATGTCCCCTTTACTGTAATCATTTCCACATTTTCTCTTTTTTTCCCTTTTTTCTTTCTCTTCGCCTCATTGATGAAATGTACGCCATTGGCAAGTCAAGAGCAGGAAGAAAACAACAACCCGGCCTCCCCCGCTTCGCCCTCTTCCACTAATTTCAGCTTCGGCTGCATTAGGCCAACGCTGCAGTCTGAGAGCTTTGCAGATGCTGCTTCTTCTCTGACAGACTTCTCTCCGGCTTTGTGCTTGAGTTGAGCCAGAGGAAACAAAAGCAGCTGAGATGGCCGGAGGACGGCAGACGATCTAAAGGTCACCTCCATCAACGCCCCCCTCTGCTCCACTAGCCAATTATCCCTCATTAGAGAGACACGTGGACTCCCATCTCCTTTCACATCAGCCCAGATTATGTTTTATTCATTTCTCCCCTGGTCGATCTGCTAAATGCCACGGCGACTTCAGTTTTATGATAATCACTTTACACCTCCATTTAGAACAACTGAAATAGCCATCATCGCGATCGGTGTAACTGCCCTTTAGTCAGGCCTGCGACTCATTTTCTTTTTCTTTTTTTATTTTTTAAAAAGGATAAATAAACTTTATGTATTAAGCAGTCCCTTCAGGAAGTTGCGATAAAAAAATTTCACGTTAATTCAGGAATAATTTGCACATTTTGCACGGTCTTCCAACTTTGGCCAAGTTTCCGTGATCTGACCAATCACATTGAAGTTTTCGGTATTTCTGTATTTTCTGACCAATCGCTGCAACGCGGCAAAATTCTGACCAATCCACTCAACCTCTCTTCTAATTTAACTTCCTGTTCTGTTACCTATCTTGACCTGCAAGATGAAACGGTAACATTTGCCTTTATTGTTTTTTTTTTGAGGAAAAACATTTTTGAAATGTTTGTATGAGTTTGTCTATACTGTATATACAGTTTGTGTTAACTTGAATGACCATTATAGAATTTTTCTTTTGCATTTTTATAATTAATCAGATTATGATTTTATTTGTTTTAAGGGTGCTTAAAACAAATATTTTCAGGACATTTTCAGGAAAGTACCTGAAAATGTTGTGTGCACTTTAAATATTAACTATGTTATGTCTTTTTTTGGAAGGGTTATGTGCAGTAATTTAAATTTGTTTTGTTAGACAATGTTATGAGCAAAAATAAAGCTTAAGAAAATTGCAACTTTGACCACAACTCTTTGAAAAAGTCTCTGCAAAACCAGTAATTTTAGGCCACAGCAATCACAAAAAAAGCATCGCAAGAGAACTATGGTATATTGGAGACTTTCTACTATCTCAACCAGAAGACGGTTTAAGATTGCTTATGATATGTCACATACGAGTCACAACTCTTGAACTTTTTTCAAAAACTTCAATGCGCAATTGCAAAGGGAGAAGATATGCAATTTTTAAGATATTTTTACAGTTAAATACAAGTGTGAAGTGCATTTTTCTCTTTGTAGAACCAGCTTTTGCTGTAATTGCAGCTGTTAGTCTTTAAGGGTGTCTCTAATAGCTTTGGGTAAACTGGTCCATTCTAACACATAAATACGCTTTAATCTAAACCATATCTTTGTATCTCTCACTGTAGGCTTTAGGCCATCGCCCTGCTGGAAGGTGAACCAGATAGGTTTTCTTTAGCATTTAGCTTCATCTTACTCTCTCCCAAGGTTTCCCACATCATGACTCTCCCACCATTATGCTGTAAGGTCAGATGTCTGGAGTGCAAGTCCGTATCTTTATACTCTTTCCATTCCTGGTATCAATGTAAATAGGACAGAACTCAGTTAACTTCACAGCACTACTTCAGTTGGTTCGGTCGCATAAAATTACACTAAAACATACTGAAATTAGTGGCTGAGTCGCGACAATGTCAACAAAGAAGGTGCCTGGATGTTCTGCTTTCTTTCCAGCCGTGTGACTGTAATTCGTCAGAACACAAACACAGCAAACCCCAAGGCTGCCTGCTGCGACAGACCCCGACTGTGTCCCTGTCGGGTTCATCCGGGGATGATTTCCTCTCCCTTTGAGCGACAAAAGCTCCAGTTTCCCCGCGGGAGACACAGACAACCCTGAGCCCGGACCCCGGTGCGTCTGGTCCGTAAGCCGACGGCTCGTCGTGAAAAGCAGGGCAGACGGAGCGTCGTGTCTGCGCTCATCTCCGCACGTCGCTTTGAGGCTCCCCTGACTTTAAGCGTTTTATCAAAGACAATGATGTCTCCGTCCTGAATAATAATGACCGCTTTATTGAGCGGAACCCTCCCTCCTCTCCCTCTCAGCCGTCAAACACTGTACGCCTTATTTCCCCGCACGAGCTGGCTGTCCGCGCCGTCTGAAAATACCGAAATGAACGGAACCGTGTTAGCGCTTAAAAGCTAAAGAATACAGCATTAGCTTGGCGACTATTGTTCAGTAAAAAATGCTAATGTCAGTTCATATTACAGCCTGCCAGAGACACCAAACCAGAAAAGCCGTAGCTCACCCCGTTTCATCGTATCCCCCCCCCTCGTCCCTCTAATGTCATTCTGCCTTCAGTTGACAGTTTTGCTCCGAACACCAGCAGTAACTCACCCGCTAAGCAGAAGAGGACATTAGTGCCTTTCGCCTCGGACCGCTTCACTCCAATTAACAAAGAAATGAGAGCCGTAATACTCCAAAAATGAATAGATATCGTCGCTATTTATCTCTTCATTGCGGCTCCGTCGTAGCGGCTCCAGACTGAAGCTGCGCGCGCAGCATCGTCAGCAGCTCCTCATCCCCTCCTCCTCCGCTCTGCCTCCACAAAGAAGAGGAGAATAATGAAGGAAGGGCCTAAAGGACACGAGGACAGCGACAACCAATGGGAAAATATCAACTAATTGCACATTTCTGTAACTCTTTGCTAACTTCAATATTTTGTTGCTGTCCTTTAAAGCAAACTTTTCTTCCACCTTTTGTAGGCGTTTCCTCCTGCCACCCCCTAAATGCTGTTGATTTCAACACTTGTGTATTTTTCATTTAAGTGGACAGTAAATATACCTTTAGCATTTAAAACATAAGTAACTAACAAAATACGGGCCTCATTACCTTCTACAGTTAAACTGGGGGTTTCAACAGAAAGCATTTCCTACAACAACGGAAAAAGCAAAACTAAACACAAAAACTTTTGTAACAAAAACAAACTAACAAAAAGACAGTCACAAGTAAACTCACTGAAAAATCTGTCAGTACAACTAAAGTACACAAATACAAGACTCCTATGCTTGAGCAGTTTATTTTTACTGAAAAAAATGTGACTTTAATCTCAGAATTACATTTTTTAAAATTAATTATTTCCACTTTGCCAGAATTCTGACATTCTTAGAAAAATGTCAAAATTCTAGCTGATTCTGTCATTTCTTTCTCTTTTCTTCATTGTCAAAACATTTACTTACATCGAACTTGCAACGAGAGACATCAGTGTTGGGTGTTTCACGAGTTGGGTGGCAGCCGTGAGTATACCATGATAATCTGTTAAATAATTGTTGTTTCCTTTGTAAGCTATTGCTAGGCAGCATCCCCTAGAAATAGGTTTGAAGTTTGACAAACAACTTTTATTTTACCAGCTATCTACTTTGCCAATCACCAACTTTCAGTATATTCAGTACTTTACCTATAAGGGTTGTCATCCTTAGGGTCTCAAAATGAATAGTTCCAGGTTATCATGAGGAAACCAAACATAAAACCTGGTCATTGGCAAACCATATGAAGTGATCTCCACCTACAGTGTGATCACCTACCCAATACCCTGCTTCTGCCAACAGTGGTGACCAGTCCAGGTCCATGAGACTCCTGAAGGTCTTCTGTGAAGGGATGGTTCTATAGACGGTATCTGCCTGTCAACAACATCCAATGATGGTTGATCTGAAATATTCGGAAACTGGAGGCCAAGACAACACCTTTATCGTATTGTTGCACTTATATTGAATCTTCTTTACTTTGTAGAAGGATGCATTATCCAACTGAAAGAGACCACGGCCATCGGGACGTACCGCTTTCACTTTGACTGGTCTGCACCATACAGACAACACCCTGAGAGACACTGTGTATTCTGGGACTTTCTGTCAGGAAGCGGAAGTTCATAAGAAAATCTACAGCTGCTGTAGCTCATCTGTTGGTTGGACCAGCCTTCACTCCCCATTTACCTCAATGGCTAATCCTCAGCTGACCAGGGTTCTGTTAAAGGTTCATCATTCTTCTTTTTGAGATACTGACCACTGCAGACCAGGAACACAACAGACAAGCTGCAATTTTGGAGATGCACTGACCCAGTCATTCATAGCATTTTCACTCTGGCCCCTTTCCTACCTACTTCCCCATTTTTGTTGCGTTTTAACATAAGTAACAAATGCTCCCTTGCTGCCACATCCCACCCATTAAAGTGATAATCATTTTATTCTCTTGACTCGTCATAATACCTGATTGGTGCATGAAAGATCATTTTCTACTTCATATTATTCAGAAGTTAATAACTGTGTATTCCCAATAATAAACATCAAGAGCTGCCACACATATTTTGTTGTCATCAGGACATGACAACAAAATATGTGCGGCAGTCTGTGTTGTGACTCAGCTTTATATATAAACCCACTGTGTGCTAATGAAAACAAGCTGCAGGGAAAACCATGCCGGATTAGTTAGAGACATTTGAAGCGTATTAAGCTAACAGCATGTTTACTCGAAGTGCAGAAAGGCCTCAGCTTAGTCGTGACGCCTTCATTTCTCTCCGCTCCATGTTGGTCTGACGGGCCGATGACAGCGGCTGAGGAGAATGGAGTTTGGCAGCTGATGATGTGACTGTGTTGGTGATCGGCCCGAGTGAGCAAGATCCCCTGGGTTTCCATATCGGTTCCATCCAGCCTCAGGCCCTGCCTCGGGGGCCCCGGGGGCCTCGGGGGCCCCGGGGCCTCTCATTGTTCCGCAGGGACGCTGTTTAATACACTATAATGAGCTGTGCGGTATACCCAGGTGGCACGACGGTGACTTTGGTGTGGCTACGTCTGCAGTGTGCTTCCCCCCCAATCGCTTTATGGAGTCAGCATCGCTCAGTTGAAGACACACGTCTCAGGTATGCGCTGAATGTGTTGTTCACATTCTTTTCTGCTTTAAGGTTTTCTTTAACCAAAAGCGGGGGCTGGGGAGACGCTTCAGACCAAATGAATGTTATCATCAGGCAAGGAAGATCTGATTAAACACACACACACAATTTATGTCATTTATTGAGGAGAGAACGGTATCCAAAACAATCTGGCCCAATGAGTACAAGTAATTACTCTTCAAACCTAAAACGTGACCGTGCCGCACTTGGCAACTACAGCTATCATCAATCGTTTTCCAATACTGGAAATGAGTCTTTTACGTGCTTTACTTTCACCAAGCTTATATCGTCTCAGGTCACACAAGATCACCTCAAGAAGATTTAAATTTGGACTAGATCAGTCCAAAACTGCAATTTTGTCCTTTTTTTTTTCTTAGATACTTAAGCTTGGACTTTGTGGATCTTCCAACTGCATATCACAAGTGCGCCTGAGCTTAAGTTAACATACTGAACATCACTGGACATTCTCGCACTTTTGCCCAGTTTTTATTTATTATTATTATTTTAGAATCACAAGTTAAATTGAAGTTGTTGGTATGCACTTGAAATATATTTGGTAGGCCTGCCACTCCTCTTATTCTCTCCATATGTGGATAATGACTCTCACTTGGCTTCGTTGGAGTTCCAAAGCCTTAATGGCTTTGTGGCTCTTTCTAGACCAATTGAGTTTATTTCTCATCTGTTATTGAATCTCTTTAGATCTGGTCACAATGTGACAGCCTGTAGAGATCTTTGAGTACACTCCATAGACAAGCATGTATGTATGTCTTGAGACATCGTCATTCTTCAGGGTCTGGTAGCAATCAGGCTGGTGTGTGAAAGAAGAAATTGAGCCAGAAATGTGGTTAATTGCTGTTTGTTCCCGATTTAGTAAGGATAGGAATTGCTTTTTCACATAATCGGTTTGGATAGATTGTTTTCCCTTGACAAAATAAAACTGGAAGAAGTTACATTTACTCATATTACCTCTGCCTGATATCGCCATTTGTATGACAAGCCGAGATAATTTAAAGCGTTTCTTTTTGGAGGGTGGGACACTTTTTCATGACACGATAAACTCAGTGCAATGACCTGCAGGCCGTCTCAACAGCAAACTAGAGAATCTCCAATCTGACTCCAACAGTCAAGATTTAACACCAACTCGCTGACATTTCTCTTATGTTTTCTCAAAAGTGGAGTTTCAGGGACAACTTAATGTATATGTCTGGCTTTGAGTAGTGAACAGTTATTATTGCTGCAGAAAATGTGGAGCTTTTTTTCCCCCTTTTTTTGGCGCAGAAGGCCCTGGACACAAATCTTTAAACCATAAATGACAAAAAAGTTATTAAAATCTGACGATGTTTTCTTTTTAGGATTTTTGATTAATAACTTTGCAAAGAAGCAATAAAATAACTTAAAAAAACAAAACAATGATTAGCATTGTGTAACAATGAATATTTTGTCCCCCAAAGATATTATCCTTGAGAATTCTCATAAACTATACCATTGTTCTACTTTGCTCATTAATCAAACTGAAAGATGAATAGAAATCTCAGTCTGGAGTCATTGATCGCTTTGCTTTATATTACAGATTTTTTCTCAGTGAGTGACCAAGGAGGTGACCAGCATGAAGAGGGGCTACCAGGCTGCTTTCTTCTGGCCCTCTCACACACCTTTGACACCCCTCTATGTCTTCTTTCTTCAAATTGTAATAATCTAATGTAATGAATAAAGCCAAACAAGCAGAATAATCAGATTAGCATTGCAGGAGACAATCTGGCAAGTTTTTTATAGACACCATCAACAGTTTCAGCCCTTCTGCTTCACCAACAAATACATTTTCCATACAAATGTGGCAGCATTTAAAGGGAAATACATAAAGACTAACTAAATTGTTGCCAAAAGTCATTGTTACAGCAAAGAAGAAAGTCTATCAATGATGACATGAAAATTTGAATTCCTATCATTTCATCTCCATACGTCTCTTTACATCTGTATGTAGGGAATGACTGGCGAAGCCCATCAGCCCGTTCCCTTGACGATCAAACACATGAAAACTATCAAAACACATGGGGTGTCACTGTAACATTGGATTATCACCGACACATCTGGTGAGCCAGATGCTTCGATTGGGACACCAACCAGCATGTCTCCAGAGGGAAGCTTCAAATGTTTGAATACGTCCCTCATCTGAGCAAAAGCAATATTATATTAATGATGCTTCCTCATGAGAGCAGAGATGACCTTCGATTCCTCCACCACTACAGCCTGTCCGCGCCCTGCCCCCCCCCAACTGCTCCCTCTCAATCTTAGCTCAGCTAACATTCAAGGACCCAGTGAACAAGGCGTTTTTGTCCAACCCAAGGCCTCGTTGACAACAACAAAGGGAATTTTCTGTCCCAGCTGTGCAGCAGGAACATGTGAAAAACATGAAAAAACATGTGCAGAAAGAAACGTTGGTCTTCCGCGGAGAGGAAGGAGTTTCAATGTTAAAAAAGGCCAAAAAGAAAACCTAATCAATTTGCATTGAGTTACAGCTGGAAAACAATGCTGAGTGGTTTCACCCGAAGGCCGCCCTCTAGTGTTCTACTCGGGTCAAAAGCGATTCAGTTTATCCTTACTAGGACTCCAGCAACACATTTCCTCCAAGGTTAATATCAGTCGGTTTTGTTTTGTTGGTGCAAACAAAACTGCGGAGAGGGGAAAATGTGAAAATTTTAAAAGTTGGAAAGTCCTGATCATATGAGTGTGTGGACCCTTTAAACTAACACGTCATTGAAGCACCTGTTAATTCACATTCAGCTTATTCTTGGCTCGGCTCTAACTTCCACAAATTGCCATTTTAGAATTTGGGTTGTTTCTTGCCAGTTTATTTCAAGTTTTGTATTTGAGCCAAAGAATCTCATCTGTAAAGCATCAGGGTTGTTTCATTTAATTTTAATCAGTGGTCATTCTTTTTTTATATGTTATAAGTAACAATAGGGATCAGAACGAAAATAAATTGAAATAAAACACACAAATGAATTTTGTTTGCTGACAAATTTGAGCATTTTGTCTCAATTTATTTAAATAATCCATATAAATGCAACAAAAACTAAGAAATCAAAATTTAGATTCCTTAGTTTAAAGTGGGAGCTTTTAACTTATATTTATAAAGCTGTCATTATAGTGAGAACATGGAATGAGACATAATATGTGAAAAGAAAATCGAGCTCCTCCTCTGCCATCTTTCATATGATTTCCTAGCATCTATGATTAGCATAGCAACTGACTACGGAGGATAAAGGGTTTTACCAGAGTAACGTATATAAGTTTGATTGGCAGTGCTAAGACCCGCCTCCTGTCTCTGATTGGTTGTTTTTGACCGGTATTGGTGCACCGCGGTCTTTTCACAGATTATTTGCCACATTTTATATTGTCACAACGTGAGTTTTAATTTTTATTTATTTTTTTTGTAAAACGTACATACTGTAGCTTTAGGCACCGCATGTTAGCAAAATAACAGAAGGAAGGGATGAAACTGGTCAAAAATAGCCACAGGTTGAGCTGACCTGCTGTTTGCAATCGACCACACAAACTCAAAAGTTATATTTTTAAAGCAGTCACATTTATTTGTCTGTTCATACACATTTTGCTAAGCAGTTTGTTGTGCTTCAGCAGTAGATAAAGACTTTCTATGGGATGCCCACAATGCTTACTAAAAATAAATACAAGACAAAGTGTTCCACAACTTAAAAATATACAAAGGTCTGAAATCAATGTAAACTCTGAAAACATTATTTTTTTTACATTAGAGACAATTAGATAACCTTTGTGATCGTTCTGAACAGTTCATGTATTTACAGTTTTGTACACATAAAAGAGAGGAAGAAAGAAAGAAAAAAAACGAATACAGTACTGTTTGTATAGGTTCATTTCATGTCCAATGTTTTTAATGCATCTAGTACCATAAGCTATGACTCTGTTTTTTTAAGTACTGTTTTGTGATTTCAAGAACATTTCAGTCAAGTAACAAGAGAAAAGCACAGTCCAATGCTCCAAACAGGTCCTGTAACATGTCCTGCAGCCTTTGGCAGAAGCATCTACACAACTCCGCTCTTACATCACAACAAAATTATTCAGGAAGAGTTATTTATACAGCTGAGTGGAAGGGTCGATAAATATCTCCAGGTACGGCACGCAGCCAGGGACAAATGAAACCTCACAAAAATCTCTCCGTCAGTGCAAAAAAGGGGGTGGGGGAGTTAGGTGGAATGAAAGTTGAGAGGCTAAATGTCACGGAGTTCCCTGTTACATGGCTGCGACATGTACGGAGTGTCATTAAGGCCAAAAATCTAGCTGCACCGACACAGATTCTGTCAGCTGCTTACTGGTTGGGCATAGCTTATAGCTCTTTGAATCATCTACTGTTTACATTATATCAAAATGCGATGCCTGGAGATCAGAAAACAGAAAACTAAATTGTCTTTCAAAATGAAAGTAGGTATCTGACTATGTATTTTTTATTCCAGCAATTCATTGTTAAAATGTCACTTTTAGTTTGTTAAAAGAAAACAAACAAAAAAAAACTAAACAGGGGCCATCCGTTTGATTAAAACAAATAAATGTTTAAGTTGTTAACAACATAGAAAATATTTTATGGAGTCACCAAGGAACATTTGGCACATGACAGCAACAAATGCCCCAGAATCCAACAGATTCCTCCCATTCTTGATAACCCAGCCCCACATGTTACATCTTCTGGTTAGAAACCTGAAAAATCCTGCCCCGGGAAAACGTTTTGTCACCTATTGTTTCCTGTCGAGTAAAGTAAGGCATATTCGATCCTACTAAGCACTTTCCTATTGCCTCTTTCGACTATTCAAAAACATGCCACATCTTCAGCCACAAACAACCACTGTTCTTTTAAACACATGACCTTCTCCTTGTATCTTTCCACGCTGCGTTTCCACCGCCTCTGGCTTTTTGAGCACTTTTTCGTGTCCCATGATAACACCTGCGTCTTTCCTGTCTTCAGAGATGGTCGGCTTGGTGTTCGGTTTAGACCGTTCCGCCGTCTGTCACTGGTAACTCTCTATGATGACTCTGAAATATTGTAACAAGTAGCTGCCTTTTGTTATATATGTCCTTGTTAGGAGTTTAAGTATTCCAACTGCTGTTGCTAACAATATGAGTGGAAAGACGGAGGGATAATTTCTCTGAAGCTAGTTGTGCTGATTGGCGGGAAAGTTAAAGTGGCTTGAGGAAATGTACAAGTTTTGTGTCTTTTCTTGCATAGATATTCACAGAATACATAAAAGGTAAAAAATATGCATCTATAGGATATAAAATCAAGGTCAACTATTATGTTTATTTTTCTTTTTAAATCTGACAACAGAACAATAAGACATAGCAAAGCGTGTGTTGTCATGAGGCTTTGGGTTTACCTGTCTTCCTATATCCAAACAAAATATCTCTTTAAAACTAGAGATAATTGATAATCAAACATAAGCCCCAACACAACAACTCTTCGGTGTGGAAGTTGTTACTGTCAGAAGAAGGCTTAACATTAGCTGTTAAAACACATTATTAGGTAAATCAGATGTATCACTGAGATGTGGGGAGCTATTTAATGTTGAGACATGTCGGCTGTAGAATCAGGTTGAGACTTTCACTAAACAGGATCTCAGTTGCTCTGTTTTTAACTTGAGTTTTTCACTTTTGCCAGTCATAGAACAAACTTTGAAATGTTGTCAGCTTTTTGCAGAAATCTATCAAGGGTTACGCAGAGCTACGTCATGCTAGTTGTGCTAACTAGTCTGTGTTGGCAGTTTAAAAGAATTGGAAACAATTTAAATCTATAACCTGAACTGTAAGAGTTAAATTGGGCATAATGAATATTTTGGTTTCGGATGTCTCGTTTTGTTGTTTTTTCTTTTGTTAATAAAGGCAATTTGTAATAACAGGGATTTATTTTAAAAATAGTTTCATAAGTGTACATTTTGTGGACTGAAATATAAAGAGAAAATATTTAAAAATTCATCCATAAAAATTGCTAGGAATCTGATTTTTTTTTACTATTAAAATGACTGAATCTACTCCTCTTCCTTCTGCATATTTGATATATTTATATATTATATTTCATCGTGGTCCGTCAGGCGTGTTTGTAAACGTAGAGATCTATCCCTGCTGTGCTCCGTGTCCTACGGGGAGCGGTCATCGTGAGGACTTCCGTCCGAGTTCTCCGCCTCGCCCTCGGAGATGGCCTGCATGGGCGAGGAGTACAGCCTGCTGCGCATGCTGTAGCGGCTGCTGCTGGCGGGCGGCGGGATCCTCGAGCGGCCCAGCCTGGAGGAGGGTCTCGGGGAGAAGCTCTCGGCGTTGGCTTTGGGGTTCGGGCTGGACAGCTGCTCCTGGTCCAACAGAAGCTGCTGCAGTGGGGAGGGGGCCTCCTCCTCCGACTGTCTGGGTGACTCGGTCAGAAAGTCTCCGGGCGACTTCGGAGTGACGGGGCTCTTCAGGATCTCCGCAGCCGACATGCGGTAGCTGGAGTCCGAGCGACTCCCCTTTTTAAGCAGCAGCTGCTTGAACTCCTCGTTGGAGGTGCTGGACTTCTTGGCGTTCCTGTAGATGGGCCCCGAGGCCCTGTGGGGGGCGGGCGGCGGGGTCACAGCGGGGGAGGAGGAGGAGGAGGAGGGAGACGCCGCGGGGACCGGGGAGGAGACGGTGCTGCCGGGCGGCGGGGTGCTGCCTGACGAGGCGCTGAGGCGGGCCCTCGCAGCCAGCTCAGCAGAGTCCTTCCTTCCCAACACCTTCCTTTTGGATCTACGAATGACATGAATTGACGTGAAGTCAAAGCTGGAAAGACATGTTGGGAGTTGTCGTTTACGTCTGGAAATTTAATGCTGGACGGGAAAAAGACTGTTCTTTTACATGTCATCCATAGTCAGTCAGTTCTGTTACCAAACTGAAACCTGGAGACAAGGGCATAGGAACAAGTCTGTCATTGGGGGGGACGCATCGGAAACCTGACATATCAGTAAATAGTAGAGGTGCGCCGATCGATCGGTCACCGATCATAATCGGCCGATTTTTGTGAAATCGGTGATTATCGGGATCGGCCGATCAT
>CAEGAF010130050.1:0-15335 GCA_903067075.1 Micropoecilia bifurca
AAGTTGTTGTCCAACCGGAGCAACATATTAACAACTTAATCCTCATATTGTCCGTCATGGTTGTTGTTTTTCTTCCCTCTTGCGTGTATCAGGACACAGAATAGTGAGATTTGTTGAGAATCAGTGACGTTCAGTTTGGATGAATGAGATCTGGACGTTATGGTCACATTTGAATCTGATACGTATCGGATATGAGTCACATTCTAAAAAGAATCTGACCTGAGCTGTTCACACTGCCATGAAAAGATCGGATACAGGTCGCATTACGTCAAAAAAAATAGGAATTGGGTCACTTCAGGCTGCAGTATGAACGCACCTTAGTCTGCTATAAGATAAACAACTGGAGGTTTAGGGTTTTTCAAAGTCTTTTTCACCATTTTGCTCATTCTGAGATCCAGCTTTTATTTTGATAATCCACCTCCGGTTATCGGTTCGTAAGTTAGCTTTGGTTAATAACTGGCCGATAATGTTTAGTTAGAGCTAGATACTTAGCTTGCTATATGAAACTATTACATTTATAAAGGAATGAATAATTTTCTGTTTTGTGTTTCTTTTCTTTTATGATAGTCTAAATAACCCAAATTATTGCTGTTAATACAGAAAGAGAGGCAAAACACCATAATAACTACACTTTTTAAAACAGATATTACTATCAACACAAACTCAAGACCCAACACATATTATTATTTGTGTTCCTTTGCACAATTATTGTTATATGAACACATTGTGTTAAGCCTATACCAAGCATCAGTGATCAACTTTGGGGCAAAAAAGATATTTTGTAAGAGTTGTTTGAACTACTGTTAACTGTGGGAGGTATTATTTTTAAAAAAGCAAAAATAATAGGCCATAAAAGTCGAGGGCACATAGAGGTGACCAATTTGAATTGAAGGAGAGACTTTGGGACAGGTCTTCTCATCCAACATTAATGTCTGACCTCCGGAAATGATTGTGGAAAAAAAAACATCGCGTAAACAGACTCCTAAATCTTATGGAAAGCCTTCCCAGAACAGTTGATGCTGTTTCAGCTGCAAAGAGCAGGCTAATATAACGTTAAATCCAATGGATTAAGAATAATATGTCAGTCAGGCAAGTAAATACTTTAACTTGCCTCACTGTGTATTATCTAGTCTAATATTTACTGATTTGCTCTAAAGCTTGGACACAGCTTGGATGGGTTGACACTGCGGCCCTGTGGGATTGTGGGTAAATATCTTAGGTTCAGTCATGGGGATGAAATGTCCCCCATCTAGTTCATAAGTGATATAGATTTACCCAGTTCAAAGTTAATACCTGGGCTGAGGGGTACTTTCTGTGTTTTCCCATTACAAAACGTTTTAAGATGAACATTTGCTGGAAAATAACTGGTTACATGAGACTTTGATGCTTTGAGAGTTTATTATCCTGAGACTAAACGTCTTCTCAGGGTTAGAACAATACAAGCCCCAGTAATCTGCGTGTCTATGCGCTGTTTGTTTGCAACACTAATCGCATAATTGCAGTTCATGGATGAGAAGGAAGAGTGAGGATTAGAGCACCTTTGTGTGTTGCTGTGAACAGTGTGGGAGCTCATGACCCGGTGCCACACAAAGAGAAAGGGAACCAGGTGGAACTGGGATAAAACCACCTGTGAGCTTCAGGAACATTTACACATCTCTCCACAACAAATAACAAAGACAGTTCTTTTCTGATCAGGTTTTTTTCCCCTTTAATGGTAGAGTGCAATATTAGACTGGTGGTAAGCAGTTTTACAATCCTATTTGATTGTATTTAAAACACACTTTTCTATACATTTTGAATGTCATGCGATTTCTGTACCATACAAGCAACCTGAAGTAGGTAGGAAGCACATGATCTACCACATAAACTTTCCAAAATGATAATAACACAACCACACGTATGATACAATACCCCCTAAACACAACCCTCCAGTTCTTTGTGATTTTCTTTTAATAAAAGTGAAAAGATTAACTTTGTACTGTTGGCAAAGACACTTAAACTACTGTAAGACGGTTTAATGATGTATACGTTTTTGATAGTTAAACAAAATTGTCATATGTACGTAATATGTTATATATTTTTTGTAAATGGCCATGTTAGAAATGTACAATGAGTGTTTTTTTTATAAAAATGGAGATACATGTAATCAGATTAGATTTGACATGTTTTATTGTGTTTCCACGTTTCTGTTTCTTTTGAAAATGATGTATTTGCACGCAGAGTAGGCACAAGAGTCGGCACACTTTGCAGAAGTTTGAAAGCACCAATTAATTCTTCAGTTTCACCCTCCAATGAGCCAGAACATCTTGGAACGCTTTAAAACATTTAGCAAAGTTTGTTTTTCTACTGATTTCCATCTGTTTTTAATTTGACAATAACAGCCCATTTTAGAAGTGTTTACTTAAAAAAATAGAAAACGAAAATGACACATGCCTAAACATCTACATGCGACCACACATATATTTGGACACTTTCAAGTCTGAATGAAATGTGCACCAACCCACACAGGCAATTCAAAATTTTATGCTCAGATGAGACAAATATTAAGCTATTTTGGCCAAAATATACAGAGACATTTGTTTCAAGAAATCTAGGTGAGCTTTTCAAACTTGGACCACTGTGCTAGCGTTGAAGCACGGTAGTGGTACCGTCATGCTGAGGGTCACTTCTCTCCCACTGGTGCTGATTTGTTGAATACTAAATGGACTAGTTCATTAAACCTCACATGAAATCAACCATGCACACATTTGTGAATAATTTAGAAAGACTTATTGACCTAAGAGACATGTTTTTTAACCGTGGGAGGAAGCTGGAGCACCCAGAGAAAACCCACACGCTTGAAGGGAGGCATGCAGAAAGATCCAGTGCCAGAACTCGAACTTTGAACAAACTAGTAATTCTACCAAGACGAGAGATGGAAATATACCAGAAAGTTGTTGATGAAACTTCTGTTAGAGTTGCAACTTTTTGAAATTCAAAATTTACTCGTATATAATAAGAATGCAATTATTGATTAATTGTTGAATAATGGTTTTCTAGATTACAATCGATTCTAATGGATTAACTAATGACGTCCGTTCAGAACTTATATTAGTGTTGTAGTTTGGCCGCCATCAAGAAGAGGGCGCCACTGATTATCCTTTAACAGTTGATACAGAATTAAAGATGGCGGCTAATCCGGAACCAAAATCCAGAACGGGTAAGTTGAAACACAGTCCGGTTTGGGGATGGAAAATATACTTTATGCTTCGCTGTTTTGAAATATTTATATGCGCCAAGTATCAGCCACTTCTCAATAAAAAAAATAAAAAAAAATACTGAAGGCGAACGTGCGTTGACAGAAAAGCCCAGACTATAAAGTAGAAAAATATGGAAAAAAAACATGACGATCGTCGTGAGATGATGCACTTCAAGGTGCAAAGTTTTAACATTATCTAAGGCGGAACCACAAACTCTTTTCATCCTTTATTTTTATATTCAGCAACTTAGATTCTTATTTTGTTATATTTTATAAGTTATAAGTTTACTAATGTGATAAACCCTCACATTTTTGTTTATTCGGCCAGTATTTAATCCAGTTAACACAAAATAATGTTAAAATTTAATTATGCGGGTTTTTTTAAATGAAGTGTAGTAATTAAATTTTATACCTTCATGTTGTGGAAAGACAATTGCCCCTTAAAACAAAGAAAACTCAAGTTTTTAAGCAAATAGCTTATTATCAATTGATTGTTAGTCAGTTGGTAAGATTGATCAACTTTAGATTAACTGATTAATTCGTAATTTGCGTCCATATGTCTATGTGAATAAGAGTAAATTCACAATAAACTGAAATGTTGGCATCAAATTGTAGTATTTCAAATACATCTCACTGGCTGTGTATTAAAAATTAAACATGAGAGAATCGAGCATCTTCTTTTTTGTAGAATTTTCTCATTATGTTGATTTTCAGTGGTTAGCTTCTATCTTCACTCTCCGTGGTTAAAACTATCTTTATAGGCTGCAGAGGACATTTTGTGCCATTCTTACTGAACCCAGAGTAAAACTGCCTGTGAGATGCCAAAGTGGTAAAACCAGGAGGAATTTGTTTAATGTTGCCTATTCTTGTGTCTCCTTTCCAGCTTTCTGCCTCCTCCCAACGCCAAAAATCTGATCAATTCCCCCCATGACTTGGTTCAAAGATCTATACTCAGACTTCCAAGAAAAATAGGTTTCTCACGTTCTACTTTTACCTCTTGTTTGCTCCATTTCCTCTGTCTGTTTAATGTCTCAAAAATGCATCCAGGACGAGGGCAGGGCTCTTTCGGAGTCATTATAAGAAAAATGGGAAGTGCCAGGACTGGAGAGAAATGGACTGTGACTGGGGTAAGTGACACACCTAACCGTAAAAGTTAGGTGGTGGTTCCTATTCTGCAGGAAGTGATTCAGTGTTGGAGAATATGATGCTCTTTGGTGACTTCACCTTGTAAATGTTGGCATCTGTGAATGTGCTTTTTAAACTCTCAGATGTAGCTCACTTTTATGTTCACAACCAAGATGACGTCAACAGAAATCAAGACTGTATTTTTGCAGGTGTATTCAGAAAAGGCTAATTTTCCTAGCAAATGTTTATCCAGACACAAAAATTACATGTGAATTATATCTGCAGCTTGTGTTTTATATTTAATAAGAAGAGCTGTGATTAATAAGAAAAGAAAATGGTTCCAAACTTGGGAAAATGCCCTTTGGATCTCTGTCACATGGCATGAAAGCTGGGTGTGTAGGAGTAAAACAGCCCTGGAAAGAGAGGAGAAGGAATAAAAGCAGAGGAAAGTAAATTACATCAATATGGCAGAGGCAGAGCCAAAGGTAAAGCAGAATATTGGAGAGACTGGGTGTGAATGATGGAGGAAGCAGTGGAGGCAAAGTGGGATTATGCTCCCTTGGGAAAATCCACATAAGGGAAAGGCTGCATGCTTCTCAAACTCCTTCACACACTGCATTTATTTTTCCTGACTCACTGCTCTAATGTTTGGGAAGCCAACATTTTAAGCAACACTTAATCCCCTTGGGAAGCCTTTTCATCCTAAAAATACAGCTTCTGATATTACTTTTTCCCGTTAATCTACACGCTCCGCCCAAAACGTCTTATAATGGCCGAGGCTTCCCACAATGTACACAGTGGGATGAATTCACAGCAGACAGTTAAAGGCGACATATTGTGCTTCCTTGAACAGGTCAGGATAGCTCTGGCTACAAAAACATGTTCATCACATTTTTTTGTACAAAATCATTTTCAGATGACATTTCAGTCTGTTCAGTTCTGCCTATCCTGACCTCCTTCCCGAATGAGCTGTTTTAGGGCCTCTCGTCACTTTAAATCCAAATAATCTGCTGCTGACCATTCCCCCAACTTAACATTTACACTCACAAGTAAAAATGGAGGCAATCAGATGCACAAATTTACAATTGTACATCTCCGAAAAGCAAAAGTAGAACCTTCTGCACAACCAAAAGGAATGCAGCAAGTGGTTTCTTAATAGTAAGTCAGCAACAAAATGTTTATCTTTTTCAGCAGCCATTGTACAATGCATATAGCGGTAGGACCAGCTGACCAAACGTGCTGGAGCTCAGCTAGGGTTGCTAGGTAACAGTTCGGGTCAAATATGACTTAATGATTGGGAGGTATTTGAAATGTCTAATTTTTCAGACACCAAAAAACATTCATTTGTTGCCCAAAAACAACAGGATGTTCTCTTTAAGCACTTGGACTGTTTTCAGAATCAGCTGAGACTCAAATACAAATATAAAAATATGCAAAATGTGAATTTGGCATGATGGGTCCTTTTTAACGCAGGTCGGTACGCAGAGAAAGGGATAAATATTAAATATTTTAACCATTTAATATTTATGGAACAATAGATGGTAGATTGAACTCATGAGGAATAATATAAATGCTTTACTTGCATAAATAAATCTTTTGTGTGATTTTTTTCTTTATGTGTTAAATGTTTTTTGCAGTTTCCAGAGAAGGCTGCTTGAAATCCAATGAACTGATCTTCAGGGTGAGTCTCCTTGGCTGTGCGAAGGAAAAAAAAAAGTAAAGTTTTCTAACAAATCCACAAAAACAAAATGATCCAAAATTGATTTTTAGATGAACAGTTTAAACACAAAAACAAATTATTTGGAATTAAAATGGCCATTTCCTTTCATTTTAGCAGTTATAGCTGCTTTGATAGCAAACGCCACAGTACAGTCATGTTAAAACCACAAACTACATAAAACAACCGAAACCTGGAGAAAAAATAAAGTGAGAAGCATTCAGAAAACAAGAACACATTATTGGTTTGGCTCAAAGCACTTTGCAACATTTTTAAAACCATTTCAAAAAGTCTGCTGATATATAATAATGACAGAAAATTCATCCCAAATGACGCAATTGTAAGAACTAGGTCAGCAATGTGCTGATTTTATTTTTCCTATCCCAGATTTTTAATTGACAAAATTTTGGGAGCAAAGAGTTTCAACAATAGGGGTAAAGTGGAGCTGGAGCAACAAAACATGCCAAACTTTGCCTTTGAGACTCTAATTGAACCCAAACAAAGGGAGGAAGTGGCGCTGTGTGACTGGTTTGCAGTGACTTCCTGTTTGTGATTATGTGTCCAAAAACAGAACCAGGCTCTGTGGACCTCCCACGACTCTCCACTCGAGGCCAGGCAGCCGCTGACCCACTGCGTCTAGCTGTCCGCGCATTGTGCTCGGTAACCGAGGCGCCACAATACTGGGAAGCAGCTGCAGCTAACAGAAATGTGGCAAATGCATGGCATTCAGCACCTATAGCTGCACGTTTAATGTGTATTATTAAAAGAGTTCGGTCTTTTAACAAGCTGGCTCAGACAGCATGACTGTTTTACTGTGACCTTATTCGATGGAAAATTTGGAAATACTGACAGCAAATTTAATTTATAATTTACAGCATTTTCAGTAGAAATATTAGAGAAAAACGGCCAAAAATACAAGACTTATGACTGAATTAAACTATTAAATTAAGGCATTAGCGTACACTAATATAATATCATATCATATAATAGTAATGGCATCATAACTTAAGAAAAGATCAATAAACTTTACATTCTAATAATCATTTAACACTGGAACTGGGAGATATTTTAAATATCCAAATGAAAATGACTGAGTTTGTTTAAATTTATCATGTGATTCATTGTTTTATTCCTTATTATTTCACCAAAATCGCCAGGTAAATGTGAAGCTAAATTAAAACTCAGAATTTAAATAAAAAAAACTCTTTTTAAATTCAAGTTCTCAAAGAGTAATGCTGAAGTTTTCTTTTCTTCAGTTTAATAATCACATTAAACTGATGACTGCTAGAGATAGGCAAGGACAAGCAGGTATAGACAATAGATGGATGGACGGATGACTTTATTTATATACAAAAACTGTGGGAAAACTCATGTAACACCAGTCACTAAGGCATTTTTTTTCCTGACTTTTAGAAGGTCAGGACTGACTGTAGAAATCCAGCCCAGTCAGTTTGAGGTTTTCCAAACTTTCCCAACAGAACCTCTTTGCTTCTAGACTATCTGCTTCCCATAACCTTGCAACTGCAGGAAAACAGGAGCCAGGGACCCTTGCCTGCATTTCCTCACATTGGGAAACAAAATCCTCAATTCAGCTTTAAAGTCATTATCAGTCGCTAATAAGAACAATACAGCAACACCAGGATACATTAATCCCCGTTTGAAACACTAAGGAAATAATACAACTGCAATACAATGGCTGATTTTCCTTCCCTCAGCTCAGTTTTGGGCACCGTTCCTTTAAGAACTCTCTGTCCTGGAAGTGAGGTGGGTTTTGTTAAAGGTATGGCCCTGAACATGGCAGCCTGGTTTAGTGGGAAAGAGGAAGCAGGACAAGTGATCAGGCAGCCTTTCTATGTTTCTCATAGTTAGATGTTTTATAGATAAGATATGAATGAAAGTTATCCTGTTTCATCACTTTCCACAGAACTTCTTCTGAAAAATTTATTTAAGAAATTGTTTCTTGTTGCATTATTTAAAAGTGCTTCATTTTTACACATTTTAAATCATTTTTAGTGAGATGTTAGTCTAGAAAGTTCTGCCTATTTTGAGCTCATGAGCGTCTTGTCACTTTAAACCCCAATAAGCTGCTGTTGCCCCTCAGCTCAGTGTTTACACTGGCTGCAAATTCATGCACAAAGATGTACAAGTGTACATCTTGTACATCTTTACATCTTTGAAAAACAAAAGTAGAGCCTGCTGCACAACCAACAAGAATGCATTGAGTGGTTTCTGTTTCGCCTGGACTCTTTTCAGAAAGGATCGTCTCAAATAACCAAGTAATCAAAGTTAAAAGCAACAATCCAATTTGTTAAAGCAAAAATAAGTAATAATAATGTATGGAAACAAGAGAGAAATAGTTTCCCGTTTCCCTGTGATGTTATTTCTTTAACCTTGTGTGTGTATTTGCATTCATGGATGAAAACAAGAACTTAACATAACATAAACTTAAGAGAGTAAAAACCTACAACATTTCTGAAAGTGCAATGGCTCTTCCAACAGCCATTGCACATTATATACAGCGGTAAAACCAGCTGAGCAAATGTCCTGTAGCTCTGCTTGGGTTGCTAGTTGACAGGCTGAACTTTGCTGTGGTTGCTAGGTAACGTCGAATGTGACTAAACAATCAGGAGGATTTTTGAAACGGCTCATTTTCCAGGCACCAAAAAACATTAACTTATTCCCAAAAACCTTTAAGCATTTGTGCTTTTAGAAGCAGTAAAAATCCAAATGAAAGTATAAATGCAAGTCCCCTTTAAGTTTTTTCTAAAGTAATCTAAATTTAAATCAGCTGCTTCACTCAATCACACACAAAAGGTTACTTAAGCAAGCTTTTCTTTGTACATGATGCACATGTTATGATTAAAACATTAAAATCACGAGTAAAACATGTAAAATGATTCACCACTGAAGCGTCTTAAATCGTTTTGGTTGGCCTAGTGAAACACATCACTTTTAAATGTGCTTTGAGCTCAGCAAAATAACAAAACTGTGAGATCTAAGAAGTGAAAGTCCCTCAGGAACTGGGAAGTGATGAAGGTTGTACATTTTTTCCAGTCATTCACTTTTTAACAAGCTACTTAAACTGTGAGTGGTAAACAAAACTGGGCAATTAACATTAAAAACTGAGACCCACTCATTAAAAAGCGTGACTCCAGTAATTTTATGGAAAATAAACAAAATCACAATGTTCCCAATAAAGCAAGAGGGAGCTTTGGACTACGAATCATCTGGGCTCTACTGGTTTACTTTATATTTAACTTTATCCAGTGGATTGTAATGGTGGTATTCACCCTCCTTTAGATTTTTTTGGTGTTTTTTTGTGCTTATCACTGTTTAAAAGTTGATCGTACTTATTTTACAACCATCCTACTCATTTTTACCTTTAATTTAGAGCACACTTAAACATGTATGTTATATTTTGGAGGGTTTGAAAGAAGTAATTTTGTTTCAAACTTATTTAAAATACCATGCGCTGGTTGTGCTTCAGTGGAAGGATAATACACTGTTGCAATGAGTTGACTTCATATGCGTTGGCTTTAACCGAAAACCAAAAACCTTTTTAAAGAAAAATTTTCCTCCCGAGCATAACAGTCATTTATTTATCTATATATATGTTGTGTTAGGGGTTGTTTATGCATTTATATTTTATTTCTATTTCTTTTAAGTGTAAATATAGCACAGACAAACTCAAATAACCCCTTGGATTTTTATTGCTGTGCCAAAAGAAAAGAAGACTTCTTAAAAAAACTAAAACTAATTTTATTAGGAACAAGGAGCAGAAAGGTTGGACTGTTCAAGTTTATCTTGTGACATTTATTATTTTAGCTAGAGGAGGCGAAAAGGAGGAAAATTACTGGATTGGTCTGTGGTAAAAGCCTGGAGAAAGCTTTAGTGGGGAAAGCTGCAGAAGTTCGGTGAGGACACTTACAAGTCAAGAAATTACAAGTAATTTGTACTTTTCTCTAATCGAAAGCCTGACTTATTAAAAATTTGGATTCCTTATAAATAATCCAGTCTTCTCAGCAGATTAACAGATATAGAGCAACTAAAATATAAACCACGTCTATTATTTACCATGCAAATCAGCAGAAATTAAGAAATATTGTTGTTGTTTCTTTGCCCAGTGTGAATAAGCATGACAGACTTGAGCGGATGTGTGAACATGCCCAGAATCGTCCCTTTATGCGCCACATCTGCCGCGGCAGGCCGGCGAGCAGACGGCCACCCACACTCCTCTCAAACAGAGGGCCATTTATGCAAAGCAGTATTAACTTTTTACACTCTTGGCATAAGCAGTGAATTCATATGTACAGTCAGTGCAGCCAGTTTAAATTATGTCACCAGCAGCTGCTGGGATCCTAAATGTTCAAAGGCAACCATGAATCCTCTTGATGAACAATTGAGTTTTGTGTAAAAAGAAACTTTTTAACTCTGAACAGTCATGCAAGTGATTTTGTAAGGGTGGAATTATATTCAGTAAATAAAAAAAAAGTTATTTTAATAACTAAATGAAACTCGTTAAATAGATTAGTCACACGCAGAATGATGTTTTTAATACATTGATGTTTTTAATTAGAACGATTTTCAGCTTACAGCTCAGTTTTTTGGTCGGCTTCAGAGTTTGATTACACATTCACACCTCGCCAAACAAACTGGACTTCCTGGAGTTCAACGAAAGCAGATGACAGCAAAGGTTTTAGTGACAAAACATTGTTGAGATTTGAGTTGTCCTGAGGTTATCAATGTTATAATTTCACCAGAAAATCAAACCAACCTTTAAAAATCTGAGCTTGAATTTGAAAGTATTTAGAAAATTTGAGTTCTTCTACAGAAATCAGTACATAAATCAAACATTCTTGTGTAGACTGCATACATACAGACGTAGGTAAAGTAGCAAAACATGTAAACAGATTAGTTCTCTCTTCGCCTTCTGACTGTTGTCAAAAAGAAAAATTAGGGCGATTATGTCTTTCGGACTGGCATGCATCGTGGAGCTTCCCACATGATTACATATGGATGAGGATACAGGCCACAGCATCATCAGTCAGATTATAGTGTGATTTCATCCAGCATTGAGCAGATGCTTGTTTTTTATGGTAATAAAGTGGAACAGGTCCTTCCATCTGTGCTGTACCAGTCGGAGGGAAAAACCTCAACCCCCCAGTTTAACACAATGAAAAGGAAATCAACACAAATCCTGTTTACTCTCCACATCACAATGTGTTGTAATAAACACATTTCCCCCATTTTCCCACAGTAAGCAGAAGCACAATAGATATGTCAGGATAACACAGCTTTTGTGAAGGCTGAAAAGTTTAAGAATAAGTGTGGAGCTTAAAAATAGCAACATTTACGACTGTATTGTCGTGTCGTGTTGCTGTGGTGCAGTTTGATCTGCCACTGGTTGAGCTTTAAGATGAGAGTCACTGCAAAGTGTTTTCATAATATTCATAAAATCACAAAATGACCTTGATAAACGGCTCAGGTTGACCTCGGGTCGAGCTCAGCTGGAAACTGTGAAGCTGAACAGTGTGTGGATCACACACCATCTGTCTATTTTAATATGGTTTGTCAATATTTTATTTGTAAAGCTGTTCATGTGAAGTACTCATAGAAACCATTATACTTAATGTAACAAAGACAGTTAAACTCAACAATCTGCATTACAATAATCTAATGTGCCTCAGTCAGTGTGGGTGTATGTCATTTCATGTCTGCGGTTAACATCTTTCTCTTATTTTCATGTCTTCTAGCAGATGCTGGGTTCTGCATGCCTCTCCACATGGTGGTTCAGTCAGGTAAAAACAATAAAACACTGTTAAAACTCTTTTTTAAAGAAATGCTCATGTATGTCTTATCATTTTGCTGTTATCTCTCTTGGAAAGAAACTAGATTAGCTACCATAACTACTTGGACGATACGCAGCTCTGAGTTATGATGTCACCAGGTGACTCTGAACCCATCCAATCACTGAACAGATCAATGTGTGGCTATGACAAACGTTGGTTCTGCTCTGCTCTGCATCCCCAGAACCAGAACCAAATGACGAGAAGCAGCATTCAGCTTCCATACACCACAAATCTGCAACAAACACCAGAAAACTGCAAAAACACTTGAAACACTGAGTTCCTTTAAATCTAGGCTAAAACCCACATTTTTGAAGTTGATTTTGAAACTTTGTAAATGAAACAATTAATGTTCTGATGTGTAACGATGTCAAAATATGTTTCAACTGTTGACTGAGTTTCTTTGTAATTTATTTTTTTACGATGTGAAGGATTTTGAAATGCCTTGTTGCTGAAATGTTCTGCACAAATAAACTTGATTGATTGATAATTACAGGTATAACCTCCTTTAACCATGTTCAAATGGAAAAAAAGAAAAGAAGTGTGTTTACTGACCAAGGAAAAGTTAGGACACCCTAACCCCTAAAAACTAGTGATACCCCACCTTTGGTTTGAAAAACAGGGGGCGCTCTCATATCCGTCTGCCAGCTTCTGATGGCAAGTTTGGGTTCCTGCATGTTCAGTCAGTTTTGAGTCACCCCACAACATGTCTGCAAGATAAAAATATGAACTTTGACTAGGCCAAGGGCCTTCCATTTGTCAATTCTCTACCCAACCTTGTTGGGCTAAAACAATCAGCTTTGTGGTTTTCTTAGAGAGGAAATGTTTCCTCTCGGCACACCAAGTATGAAAGTTAAACTTGGTCAGTGTCTTTCTAGCTTTGCAGACATGTCCGTTCATATCTACAGAGCTAAACTTTTTTCAGAAACCTCTTAGTATTTTGTTAATTTCCTGACTCGGGCATGTTGGCTAATTTGAAACTTGCATTTTCACATTGGCCCATTTTAAATGTTGGATAAAATCCTTTGGAAATTTGCTTAAATCTCACACACTTCATAAGTTGCAATAATTTTGATCTAAAGGCTCTTTTGATCTCACATCATGTCATGTCTGTGAGATCATGAAATCTCAGACATGAGATTGGACACTCATGGTGACTTCATCTGTCAGAAGCCTACCATATCAAATGGAGGTTTAAACAGAGCAAAGCTCCTTCACTATGTTGAGAAATAATATCCTGTAGTGATATTTGTGGAATAAAGGTGATGGAGTTTTAGTTTGTTCCTCACCAGGAGTTTTTATTTTTTAAATAAAATTTAGCAAAACATGTCAGCTTTTACTTTATTGTTTTAAAACATTTGTGTATGGGCCAATTAAGTTGTTTTATGGATTTGTAATTGTTTCATATCATATGTATTTGTCCCTCTGACAGGTGTTTTACCTGTAATCTCTTGGCAATCTCTCAAAGTGTCACTCAGTCTCATTGTACAAATAACATCCTGGCAGCAACAAACAAACTAAATTTCCACCCTGGTGCAACAGTTAAGGTTGTAGTATTTGCTTCAGGCTGTGTAAACATTGGAATGAAGAGTGAAAAGTATTATGAAAAAGAAAATTAAATGAGAAGTATTGTATAATGCAGATTATTTTGCCAGTTATTCACAACAGATGAGTTAAAGCAAGATTTCTTTCACATTAAGCTCTGCAGAAGGAAGTCAAACCCAGCTTTATTTTCCACACATGTGCACACAAGCAATTTAATGTTGTTTCCATTTTTCTGTCAAAGAAGACATTTAAAAAAATTATATATAAAATTAATTTCTTAGAAATATGCAATATTTTTTTACAAAAGAGGTTGAATTATTGTAAATTATTGTGCCTGGTATCAGTCTGGGTACAGAGGTTTTGTGCCGAACTGGAGGTAAATTGTCTAAACAGTTTTTGTATCCAGAATGTGTGGGGTCTGAAGTGAGCTGCCATTTTCTAAGCATGTATATATCTTGGCTGGAGGGAAGGTCAGCTTCAAAGATCCTCTGTGCAGATCTAATTGTTTGTTCCAAGACAGTACAACAAGTTTTCTCTGTAAAATTACTTCTCATTGGAGAAATAATTTGCATTAGATTAATAGATTCATACAAATCCTCTCCTTTGCTCCAGAGATGATATCAGATGATTACTCCAATAGAATGTAAATTTGTTATTGGTCTGTTTTGTTTCTGCCTGCTGCCTGTGTGAGGTTCCTAAAGGTGTATCCACACACCACCTGATGGGAATGAGCTCCAGCTTCTGCTGACTTTCTGAACTTACCGAGTGGAACTAGTTTTAGGCACCGTCAGCGTTTAGTTATCAGATCCCAGCAGGTGACGCGATTTCTTCCCAGCGTTTGTCAGGGTGGGTGAGAGATGGGCAGATAAATGTGTGCAAACACAAGATTATTTGAATATCACTGAATATTACTTTTGAATATTTGAATATTACTTGGTCATCATTTATGTTTTATTTACATGTTTACCTGTGCAAATACTGATTTCTTTTTGTTATGTTAGTGCTTTTTATGGAGGAAATGATCTACAATGTTTTTGTAACAAAGACTAATTGATAAATGTACTAATTTTTCAAGATAATCATCAAATAAAAGCTTTAATAAACCTAAATCTGTTACCCATTATGGTTGCCATTTCCTTGAGGGTGAAGAATAAATGGAGAGTCAAGAAGTTTTGAAACAATTCTTGTAAATAAGTAAAAAAAAATCTATTGTATGACATATTTTACTGACAAAAATCTCAAAAAACTTGACATAAACAACAAGAAAAGAATAAATTATATGAGATAGATAATTAAAAACAACTACACAATAGAATTTTTAAAAATAAAATCAGGAGTGCACAAATCTAGGAGAGCTCCCTGAGGAACAATAGTTTTCCATTATTTTTTGATTAAATTGCATTCAGTTTCATTCAAAAATAATAACAGTCTGTTTTTTAAGAGGAAGGCTCAAAATCCTTTTAGTAGTGACTTGCAAATTTATTGGGAAATGCATTTTACTCCCACATAGAGGAGGAAGAAATATGTGTCAAGTCTATTCTACAGAAAGGAGATAAATATTCTTTATGAACTCAGTTATTGAACAAACCAAACAAATGTTTGAAAATGTATGTTTCCACATTTCGTAATGGAGTAGATGAAATCTTTGGGTTGGACTGGACTAGGGCTGTATAATAATATCAATATCACAATATATATCGATATTTTCTTTCCTAGAAAAAAAATCGATATTCATCTGCAAGTATCGTAACATCCAACTGTCACCTTGTTCACTCATTGCTTGCTTCACATCAGGTCATCAGGCTTAGAGTGATTCCTTCAGATGTTCAGGTTAAAAAGGTATCAAACTATTCAGAGCAGGAAC
>CAEGAF010130065.1:0-21087 GCA_903067075.1 Micropoecilia bifurca
GTGTGTGTGTGTGTGTGTGTGTGTGTGTGTGTGTGTGTGTGTGTGTGTGTGTGTGTGTGTGTGTGTGTGTGTGTGTGAGTCAGAAAGAGAAATAGAGAGTGAGGATAAGAGGACATAAACTACACAGCCCTGGCCATTTAATGTCTCCACAGCCCCAGGCCTGTGTTAATGGTGGTGTTGTACAACACATTACTGTGGTGCTTGTGCCATGAGCAGACAATTATACTGGTATTTAGCCCTGGAGGCTATCAGGGCACTTAGCAGCACCACGGGCCGCGGAGGACGGCTTGACAGCTCTCACAGGAGTTTTATTCTGTAATCAAGAACCAGGAGAAACGCTAAAATAAGAGCCTCCAGGTTCCCAGGGGCCTCCAGTCAAACATGGCTTCAGCCTACAGAAACAGCTCAGAGAAACGTTTTCATTTACTGACTTAACAGGGACTAAACTGGCAGATTTGTCGGGTTGTAATTGAGTTTTAATATGAACCTAATGAAAGTGGACTGAATGAAAAATAAATAAAACTGGATCTGTTTCCTGTAAACACCTTTCAGGTGACTTTAAACCTAATTTCATAAGAGGACTTTTGACAAAAATAAGTCATTTTGTATTATTTACTATTGGATCATGTCAAAAACTGATATAACAATTAGGGATGAAACTTGGGGCTGATGTCGATTTTGTTGTTATGGTTAATAACAATATTTACCAATGATATATATATGATAAATATATTTCTTTACCGCTTCAACACCTTTAGAAAGAAGTGACCAGAAACAGACAGCAACAGGATGAAAATAAAAATACTTTTTTCTGTCTATATTTGATATGAAAGGTCTGGAACATGTAGAATAATGTAATCTAAATGCACAAAGGCCTTGGGGGCAAAATGACTTTAAACATGTCAGGAGAACAGTTTGAACATCTACAACTTTTTCCACATTTTGTCTCAGTACAGTTTTATTTATTGGACTGATACCGATAGGATAAAAAATAACTAAAATCAGTTGATACCGATGTTAGCGCTGATATATGATGCATCCCTAATTGGGATTAGGTTTGTTTACTCAGAGAAGTGGGTTTATCTTAGACCAGACAAACACATGTTGTCTTCATTTTGACTTATGCTATGAATAGTTGGCTTATAGATATCTACACTATAAAGTTTGTGTTTTTGCAGTGTCCTGTTGGTTTCACCTCTGTTAATGAATCAACAGAGTAAATGTGTTAAAGTTGGTGGAGTTTTGAACCCATCAGCAATGAACTCAGGCTACATGACATGAAACAGCACTTACTTTGAAAAGGTCACCTCTTTGTGGCGAGGAACCGATTTCTGATTCGTTTAGGTTTAATAAACCCTTTGTGGCATCTCGAAGATGAGTGTGAGGCGAAGGTTTGTGGCGGTAAGCAATCTGACCTGAAAGCAGCTAAAAGTCGTTTTACACACGAAACAAAGAAACGCAGCGGCGGCAGCTTCTTGGTTGTTTATTTCTTTGCTTATTCTTCAGAGGGAGGCTGACAACCTGAAACGACAGACTTTATACGCAGTAACTCAAGTTGGTGTACAGAAGGGAGAGAAATCAATAGAATATCATCTAGAAAGATAGTAATGGATTTCTAACTTAATGGGCTCACACAGGTCTATCGATTAGCAGGATGAAAATCTGCAATACCTCAACAATCTGATTTGCATTTAAATTACAGTAGGCGCTGTGCTGACACCGATATAACAACACAGACAAACGTATAGCCGGCCGAGCGGCGCTCCATCACCGCGTCTGACTGCAGGCTAAAGCCGCCTTTCCAAAAGTAAAGGAAAAGTTGCTGTGCTGAGAGATAACCAACTTCTAAATCCTGCTGGTCGGGACAAGGACAGAAAAATGTCACCTATGAGTCTGAGGCGGCCATAACTCTGGCTGGGCAGCTCATCGCGCGGCGGCTGTTTGTGGAGAAACACTGTGGATGTCTCTGTGTATGTGTATATTTGTACTGAGTGGCTGGGCGGGTGGGAGTGGAGGCGACCTGAGATGAGATGTTGAGAGGGGAGGGGAGTTTGATGGACTGCACTGTCACCTCCCGGCCGGCGATTTACAGCGGCGCGGCTGCTGACGAGCGCGCGGCCGTAAACAGGCCGGCCGCGGGCGTATTTCACAGCGGGCTGGCTTTTATGAAGAACACCGGGATGGCTCTGCCCACGGCTCCGCCCGCACCGCCGTGACGGATGGAGAAAGACGCATGACAAGCTTCATCATTGTTTGTAAATCTTAACTGTTCCCGCTCACTAACTCCAGAAGGCAATTTTGCGGAGACAGCGAGGGGGACAGAGGGGGGGACGAAGAGCGAGGAGGAGGAGGAGGAGGAGGAGGAGGAAGAGGTGAGGAGGGGAGGGGAAAGGACAGCGTGGCACTCTTGAAGGTTATTTGGATCTCTGTATTTGGCCAAATGATTAGCCTTATCCTGGGAGGGAGATAAATCTGCCAGGCGCCGTTTGGCAGCCGTGTGAGAAGGGAGGGAAGGAAGATCACAGGAACCGTTTCCTCCGTCTGATCGCGACCAAAACATCGCTTTACTTCAACGTCCAGCCGCTTTCCGTAGCAACACCTGCTTCTCCATCACAAATGTTTGCAAATATTTGTCGCTATTCTGCTAATGTCAAACCCCCCCCACTATTTTGCAGTTGCCATGAATAAGAAATTAAATTAAACTCACAATAAGTCAGTAAAAATAAGCACACAAGCAAGAGCGATGGCCAACAAACCCGCTTCCCTCGACCCACTCGGTTTAAATTTATGGGTCTAAAAATGATCTGATGGACGCTGGAAAAGATTATTATTGTGTTCATGTTGTGCTAAAGGAGTTAGGCTATCAGCGAAGGTATTCAAGGCTAAACATGCACAGACGCTAACGCTAAGGTCAGCGTCCACAGTCCACTTTTCTAAAGAAACACTGGAAAACTGAACGGCTAGAATAACAATTCATATTATTCTTTACTGAATTAAAAACAGTAAATAATAAATATATCTGCTTCTGAGGTCACGTCTATTTATCCAATAATTTAGCAGCAAGAGATTTTTTATTCGTCAATAATTAGTTTTCTAAAAACATTAATTACAATTAACTCATTTAGTCAAGCCCCACCATTATTGTTTATACTTAAATATTGTTTATTGTGCATGTAGCTCTGACAGATTAGAATCTCAGTAACTTGTAAGAGCTGCTTTTGTTTTTACTGTTGTACTTCGAGAGATAAAATAAAAAAGATGAAAATAATTAGACCCGATGTCAAGGTGTGACATGGCATTGCTGATTGCATGCTAATAAACAACCTGCTTTGTAAAAATCTGAATTTAAGATCCAGCTTTGAACCTGCAAACCTCTAATAGGCGATGGAAACGAATACTGCCTTTTTCTCTTTTTTAAAAAAGGTGAATTGACACTAAAAGTAGGACCACCGGCTGAGATTGTTGTGTTCTAGTAATGGAGCATGGCGGTTCGGGTGGAGCAGACGTGGGACCCTCACAGCAGAGGGACAGCTGAAGGTGGTAAACAAACAGGCCAGATGTGGGGGTCCTAAGCTTTACCATGCAGGTGGTGTCATCGCTCCCTTTCAGGAAAAACACGGCTGATGCTGATGCTCTTTCTCTGCGTCCTTCTCATGAGAAATTAGATATTACTACAAGAAAAACACAGGTACAGATAAAACTGGGTTCCTAGCATAAACATGTCCCACCAAATGCCAAAAATGCATTAGTTCACAGAGAACAATAACAAATCAGGCTGATGAAGCCATGATAAATCAATAACATATATTGCAAATGAAAGGAGCTTCCAAGGAATTTGAAATCAAAACTCGATCCTTCGCTGTATAACGACACTCTGATACTTCATGCCATCATTTCTGGATTTGGGTTCTGCTCATCAACCTTCCTTTTCCTGAAACCCACAGGCCGGGATGTTTGACAGAAACATGATTAAAACATAATTACTTATCAGAGATACTTTCCAGATCTAGTTTCTTTAACAAACTGAACCCTGACAGGCTTTTTTTTGCATCAGCTTAGGCTGAAAGTGAGTGAGAACATCATCCATGCTGGAAATATGTAAATAAGACACAAAACAAACACCATGCCATCCTCAGTAAAACTGTCAGGGGTTGAGGCTGATGGTGGTGAGAACAAACGCAGAGACCCAGGTAGTGATGAAGATGATGATGAATTTAATGCTAAAGGTTCAACAACAGTCCAGAACAGGCAGCAGGGCAGAGAGTTAGCAAACAGCTAATACCGGTAGCAACTGATAACTGAAACAAGAGCAAACCAGGACTTCACAGTTCAACTGGAGAGCTTCAACGTATGTAAGAGGAACACAGACAACAGGTGGACTTAAATACACACGGGGTAATCAAGGGAACAAGACACACCTGGGAAAAACCCCCAAATAACTATACAGAAAAGAGACGAACAAAAACAAATATTAAAGTAGTTAATGTCGGCCTTAGCTAACACACAAAAGCTAGTTTGACAGTAAATACTACAGCAAATATCACTGATGTGAATATAAGTGCTACAATGAGGTGGGTTAAAGTACTCAAAAACTATAATCAAGTAATAGCTTCAATGTACTTATATTTATAAGTTATGATAGCAAGTCGCCTTAAAATGATTATCCCACAACAACACTTGTGAAACCATCTTAAAATGTAAAGAGCAAGAAGATTTGCTGAAGAAAAATAATTGAAATAGCCAGAAACAGATTTTCCATCCTGGACAAATTGGTCCCTGTAATCTCATCTTTTGCTGCCACTTTGCTTTCCATCAGTAATCTCACTCTTATTACGTACTTATCTGCATTCTTTAGATATTTCCAAAAAACACTTTACTGAAGATGATAAGCAATGCACATAATCTGATTCCCCCACATTCCCTGGTAATAAGGAAGGCATAAACTCCCAGCAACGCTGTGCTGAGATTCTCATCTGAGTTCTGGAAAGAAATCTACTGCTGCACAAATCAGAGATTACATCTGCTTCATCTGTAAACACGGCGAAAAGAAACAAAGCTGCACTGTTAGGGACTTCTTGCACCGTTTATACTCTATTCCCCTTTCTAATTCCCAATAATTCACCTGAATCATATTTTAACACATCCTCTGTTGTATTTTGAGCATCAGAAAAGCATTTAGCTGATTAAAGCCGTAAAGCAAAGCCTTAAAACTAATTGATGAGAGCCTGCATACACGGAAAGTACTGGATTTGCAGTAAAGTTTAGTGCAAGTGAAAATGAAATTTTATGACACTCTCGACTTGGATGCAGTCCTCCCTTGGATGTTCTGTTGATAAAGTCTGGGTAAAAGTTTATGGGGCCTTATAAGAGAGTGTGTTGGAGTGTTTCTGTGTTGCTCACAGCCTGCCATGGTCTCAGAGCAGCTGTTGTTCTCCTCCAGGCTGACGAAGGGCGGCACACAGGTGGTGGAGCCCAGACCCTGGGTCAGGTAGGTGGCCCCGGGGTAATAGGAGTGCATCCGGTACTGGGAGGACACACCGTGGCTGGGGAGGCGGCTGTCCCCATGGGGCATCTGCTGTAAACAAAAACACAACAAGAATGTCACATTATATGTAGAATACACAGATGTGCACGGTAAAACTGTTCACCTTCATCTGACCTGTGACTCACAACCTGTTTGCAGTTGGTGAACACAGCTTATAAGCACTAGAAAGCCACACTCTTCAGTGTCGGTGTTGCTACCGATGGAAAACAACTCAAAGTTTGCTATTTTCACAATAAGTAAAGTGTAAAACTAAAGATTTTTAAAGGAAACTAGTTTCTGCCAAAGCATGTCAGTCAGGCTGTTAAAGTAAATAATTGTCATTTTAGTTCATTGTCATTTAAACTTTTGGCTGAATTGTCCCACCCTTTAGGTACAAACTAAACATATTCATGTTTAACCTGTAATTTTAATTACATTTCTTAATTAACACAAAAAATGCAATCGCAAACTTGTGTCTTTTCAACATTAGAATATCAAAAATGCTGTGCACACATTTGTGCCTTAGCAAGCTAATAGCATCATATACCTCAAGCATTCAGACACTAAAGGTGCCTGTACACAAGTAGGGCTTCTTCTAATTGTTTATGAAAATATTTATATGATATAAACTCCTAGAAGTGCAAATAATTTACACAAAGTGCAGTTATACTGGAAATTGAGTTTTAGGCGTGTCCGTCCTTCTCTCTTGAATTTAGACTTCTGGCCTTTATTTGTTCAGTAAACAAGGAAAACATACTAATAAATAAAATCAGCTCATTTTAACCTTTTAGGAGTTTGTCTGAGGTTACATTTACATATTTGATAAAACGATGATCAATTCTTTCTCATTTAAATTCTAACAGAGAACAGCTTGTTCTCTGTCAGTCCGACGCCTGTGGAAAGACTAACTGCAACAAAACTGTTACAAAAGCACAGAGAGAGCAAACAAAATCAGTGAACAAATGTTTTAATGTAAACGCTGTAGCAAACGCCTGCACAGGCCCATTCCTTTCTTCAAAAGCAGTTGCAGTTTAAACATAGATTACACGCATTTTAAAAACAACTTACATGCAAGAATGTCACACTGTATTCATATATTTATCTGTGATAATTGTTGCTACCACTATATGACCTGACGCAGCTCCAGACATTGACAAGCAAAGCAAACAGGTTCTTCATCATTAGCTGCAGGAACGAGCTGCAACGCCCGGCCGCTTTCTCCAGACCTCTGAAAACTTTCAGACGAGCTGTCTACTCAGCAGCAAGGCCGCCTCACTGAGGGTTTTCAATTTCATTTTTATGGAATTTGATTTCTGTCAGCCTGTAATATGTCACCCGTATTGTCCACACCATCAGCTCTGCGACAGCTTTATAAACTGTTATTTAAGCTACACTCCGCTCTTGTATTGGGCTGTGAAAAATACAACAGAGATTGGAATGGAGTCTTCAAAGTGCACTAAGCTTATGGCTCCCAGCATTCAGGACACAGGACTAAACTGTCTTAGCAAAAGTTGCTCACGAAAGGCTTTTTTTCTGGTTAACATGGATGGTAAGCATCCAGATCCAGTGTGTGGATTTGGGCTAAAGGAAGGATTCAGTGTCACATGTAGAGTTCGGCGTATGCTGATGTTTTGTTTGTTGCCTCTTGGCCAGGATTTCCTTGAAAAAAAGGATTTTAGTCTCAAGGATTTTTTTATCCTGGAAAAATAAAGGTGAAATTAAAAAAAAATTAACTGAGAATAAATTTTATAAATTGGTCCTTAAGCTTGCCATCTTTATGCTTCTGTGTAAATTGTACACAGAAGAAGTTTTCTTTCTTACTGCTCTGTGTCAAACGAACCAAAGCCTTTGAGCAACCCGTTCCCCTCCTTGCCTGTGGGGGCGCTGCAACGAGGAAACAACATGAAAACCTCTGAAGAAACTGAACGCACCTTCCTTCTTCACAAAATGTAAATGAGAGTCATTTCTCCCACTATTGCTGGAGTAGCACATTTGTTTTGGTGATATTTACCCAGAATGCCCTGCGCTTCCTGCTTTTGGAGCGATGTTAACAAATGCATTCGAACCGAACCAGAGTTCACTGATCCGAACCAGACTGAGGTGTGAAGGCAAACCTGAGTGCATGTTGTGTGTATTGTAGGATTTATTTTTAGTCTTTAAAGACCACAAGTCATTTTACCCGTTAGAGCATTTAAGCTACTCATACATTTGTTTTGGTGTATTTACCCAGAATGCCCTGCGCTTGTAGTTTGCTTACTGCTTTTGGAACGGTTTCTGGTCCGCTTGGCGTTCACATATGTATTCAAACCGAACCTGAGTTCACATAAACCGAACCGAGCTTGAGGTTTCTAGGCAGATCGGAGTTCACTTTTTGGTCCACATCAAAATCTGAGTTTGGATTCACACATTCAAAAACAAACCAGACTTTCTAGGCTAAGTCTAATTAAAGTGAACTAGACAGTTGGTGTGAATGGGCTTTAGAACACCAACAGTTTCGAGTAGAGAGTAATTTTGTTAGGTACTATGTATAAGTACAAGAAGATCTACTGTTTTGCATTTCTACATTTAACTAATAATCTATAACAGAAAGAGAAGAGCACTGCAGCTTCCTACTAATGAAAGTTTCCAGACATCTACAGCAGTGCTTATAAGCTGACTTGTTGAGTCTCGGGGGGCTTATTACCGCCCTGACAGTGCCTGTCTTCTTATCTGGCACCATCTTCTGTCTGGAAGCTCTTTGCCACCCTTATTTTATCACCATCCACCTGCATGGCAGCCAAGCACCGAGAGCAGAGCAGAGCAGAGCAGAGGAGGGAGATGGCCTGACGCTGATAACAACCGCAATGCTTCCTCTGGGGCTGCATGTTGGAAAGGGATTAGCTGGGACCTCAAGTTCACTCACTAAAGATTACTTACATGGATCGTATTTCACAGCCCAACACAAAGTAGGACAAAACTGTGAAGCAGGAGGTAAATGATACCTGGTTTTATAAAATATTGAGAAATGAAACACTGAAAACCGTGATGTGGTTTCGTGGTCACCAGTCACAAGAAAAGTGAGCTACCAAGATTTGTGAGGGGAATGATGTGCTTGTACAGAACTCAAGAAGAATCCTCTTGGTATCCGGGGGACGACCGTGTCCTGTACGCTGTTATTGATTAGAAATAGCAACAAAAATATAATCTGCATACTTCAAGCTCCAAAATTCATGAGGTAAATTATGGCTAATGTAGCTAATATGCATCATACCTATATGCTATATTTAAATTAATCTGGACCTAATTTAGTATCAATTTGACAGCAAACACAATTAATTTATATATAACTGTGAATACATTCTGCTGTAGGGGTCAAAGGGCATTAACATGAATGCAGTTTGCTACATTAATATCTTTTTGTAATTCATCCTTCACTTTGCAATATGCAACTTTGTGTTAGTCTTTAAAAAGTAATTAATTTCACCAGATATAGCTTAAATAAATTTCCAAACGTTCAGGTGGTACGAGTATCTTTACACTGTTTGAAGTCCGAACATAACAGTAAAGCAAAATAAACAGATGTGTTCAGGATGCACATCCTGAACAGAGCTAATGTTCACTTTTATTGGATAGTAAAAGAATAAAAATGACAACAGAAACGGACCTAATCTTTGACTAGTAAGAGAAGATATGAAACTTTGTTTTAGGAAGTAATTTTCCTGAAAATGTAAAAGATAAATTCTTAACTGGGCATCTCAAGGATGACGCTTGAAGTTTAATAAAACTGAAATATGGTCAAATAAATAGGACTTTTTTTAAGCAAAAAAACCAAAATGTCATCTTTCTCCTTCCCACTGTGTGTTTGTGGCATTAATAGAATCCACAAATAATAAACTCTGGAATTACAAAAAGAGTGGCCAGTAAATTTAGAGAATCGCATCACGTAACCCCTTCAACCCGACAGCCTGCCAAAAAAAAATCATAAATCACAAAGGAGGATGGCTAAATTATGCTAAAGAGCGCTAACTGATTAGCATTAATGTGCTCACTTTCTTCCTCAAGCGCCGAAGCATGGCGGTTTGTTCTTCTGCCGACAGACAATACCATTAACCTTTGCAATTTAGCCTCTGCAGGGCGGCAGAGGCAGTGACCCCAAAACTAGATGTTGCTACTGGGGGAAACCGAAGGGAGGCAGAGAGAGGTGGGAAAAATGATCTTCATAAAAAAAACAAACCACATCGTCAGGGATCAGGGGAGAGTTATAGTTATAATCTGCTTCATGCATAATCTCATTTCCTTTGGACACAACAGAGATACATTCCAGTATAAATCAGAACATGTACACACAGCTGGAGGAGGGACCAAACACAGGCTGCCAGACCAAATAACAACAGAGTTTAACTGCATTTTGAAGCCGTTGCTATTTGTACTAACCTTTTAGTCAGTGCCTACCTTTCTAAAAGTATAAAGTTTTAAATTATGGAAGTATATTCTGAGTAAATTAAAAATGAACGGCCTTTATTGTCAAACACAGGAGGTCAGCAGTGTTGAATATTTCAAATGTAGCTGCAACCACTTGGTTCACCAATAAACCAAAAATAAAAATGTAAATAAAATGTAAGTATTTAATTGTGCTAACCATAACGAGCACCTTAGAGGCATAAACAGGGACATTAATGTTAATTCTACTTTCTAGGACAAACACAGGGAAACAGTGGCACATTTATGTTACTCTACATAACGTTTTATTTCCGGTTACATTACCACATTGTTTGATTTGACAGATAATGACAGCAAAGTAATCAATATAGCTGTTACTTTGTTCTTTATACTCTTAGTAAGGAATAAAATTATATTTATTCTTTATTAAGAATAGATTTCCTTAATAATTGTTTTTTACTGTTTAAGAATATAATAATCTTCCAGTAATGTAATGTTGAGGCCTTACTGAATAAAATAACATTTGGTCCAACTAAGCCGAAAACAGTCAGGGATTCACAGGCTGATTATTTAAATGAGCTGATCATAACAAACTAAACTCCAGCTTTTTTAAATTGGTTTACAGCCTTGTAAACATTTTTCCACCCAAAGCTGAGTCACTGTGAGCTTTAATGATAAAATTATAAGAATCAGAACATTGAGCCAAAGAAACGAGCTCAGTTTGCTTTGACCTTTTGCTCTTCTGTCCTTTAATGAGCAGCTGCAAAGCTTTTTCCCATGAGTCCCTTCATGTCGTGTTTTAGGGTCTTTTCACACCTGATAGTCACTCGGTTCATTTGGGGACAAAACGGCAACATCTGTTACATTTTCAGCTGCTGTGGTTCTCTTTGACACTGATGTGTGTCTGTCCCCCTTCTCGCCTGTGGGGGCGCTGCACCAAGAACCACTAAAGGAAACAACACAAAAACCACTGAAGAAGACACTGAACGCAACTTCCTTCTTCATAAAATGTAAACAAAAATGGAGTGGTGCCAGATTTTAGCGGTTGGAGGATTTCTCTTACCATTAGCGATAAACTAGCATACTGGTTTTGGTTGTATTTACCCAGAATGCCCTGCTCTGTAGTCCACTTCCTGATTTTGGCTCTGTCTCCGCTCGGCTTGGTCTTCACATATGCATTTGAACCAAACCAGAACTTTTATAATCCACATCAGAATCCGATTATGCATTATGCACAACTCCACTAGCAAACTGGACTTTCTAAACAAATGAACTGGACTTTGACTAGACAGGACTGGTGGGAGCGACTGGGTCTGGTCTGCTGACCGTCATGACCCAAACTGTTGCACAGATGACTTCATCAACCTCACATGAATATCTACGTCTTCTACGAATGGTTTCTTCTGCTTGACTGAACTATATTTACTTCTTTGTCCTTCTATCAGTTGTTATTTAAAGTTGTTTTACCGTATTTTCTGCCCGATAAGGCTCACCGGATTATAAGGCGCACCTTAAACAAATGGCCTGTTTTAAAACGTTTTCATATATAAAGCACATAGAATAGATGCTTCAGTTTAGGTTGCCAATTTGTCCCATACTCTATTATTACACACCCACATTTGTAAAGAAGTGGTCTGAGTACTTTATATAGTATCTGCCCCAGTCGTTGTTTCACTCACGGTGTTGCGATATTGTGCCCAACTGCTTACCGACACGAGAGACAGAGGCTGCCGCAGTCTCTGTCTCTCTTCCCCCCCGGCTTTAAATGTATTATCAAACTTTATTAAAAAAACAGCATTCTGACAACTATCCCAGCATGCAACGCACACTTCTTCTTCTACGGGGGAAAATGAAGTTGGCGGCTGCTGAACGTAGTTGCTAGACCTGTTGTGGCTCAATATTGGTCCATATATAAGGTGCACCGGATTATAAGGCTCACTGTCGGCTTTTGAGGAAATTTAAGGTTTTTAGGTGAGCCTTATAGTGCGGAAAATACGGTACTTTAGATGTCTGGATGTAGATAATTTTTAATATAAGTTTTCAAAGACAGCCTACAAATGAAGTTTAACTTAAGAAAACAACATAAAAAGTTTTCTTTTTTTTTAATAGGCTGCAATGAAACTTCAGCTCATTTTAAGTCAATAATTCCTTAATTTTGATGGAAAAGTTCTAGTTGCATTGTCAGATTATTTCCCTTGAAACATGACGTGTTTCTCATGTTGTGTGTTACCTGGTACTGTGGGTAGTTGTACAGATTGGTGTAGTAGGGGGGGTAGCGTGACTGCTGGTAGAAGTTGTAATAGGAGGTTTCCAGCAGGAGGTCAGACGTTCCCTCAGAGTGAGGCCTAACAGAGGAAGAGGAGGGACTGGAGGACGATGAAGAGCGACTCCCTGGAAAAAAAATGGAGCAAGACTAAGATTGTCTCAAATAAACTATTGTCCGATTACAGATTCATCTGTAATCTGTATTTCTATGATGTAAATTAAAGATTTCTTTTTAATTCTTTGACATAATTATTTTCCAGCTTCAGTAAAAAAAAAAAACATTCAGAAGTTATTACTTCAGCTCCAGCTGGATGAAATGTTTGCTGTAGTAGAAGTTTTCCTGAGTGTCTTTTTCAAACCGAGATTAAACAGCGCCATCTGCTGGAGATGGTAACAGTTATATTTAATAATATCATCTGAAAGTTTATGGAGGAGTTTAGCTAGAAAACTCATATAGATTTATTACACATAGTGAAAATTTATTTCAAGCATTTGTTTCTGTTCATTTTGATGATTTACAACTGATGCATAATCTTTGAAAAAACAAAATTTAAATAAGATCATCAAAATACACAAGACCAATAAAAATAAATAATATTTTTTACCAGAGAAATGTTGTAGAACCCAGATTAAAAAACACAAAGAAAACCAAATAAATTGACCAATACAGCTGGTTTTCAATGACGCCTTTAGAGATAAAAATATGTTTTCGGATTTGCTTTTGTTTTTGTGAGGTTTTATTAAATAGTAATATTAAAAATAATATAAAATTAGTTTGCATTTTACACAAAAAACATATATATGCACATGTTCTAGACATCTTGCTCAGGAAATTATATGAATATTTCTAATCCAGTAGCTTTCTAAGAGTGAACAATCTTTAAGTTATGTAAAAAAAAAAACAACAGAAGAAAAGTCAGTATTTGTTAATGTTTTAAATTGAAATAGATACAATATTACAGGGATCTTAAAGTTTATGTATGTATGGACATGTTGGAAGTTAAATAAAACATGTTTTGTGAAACTAATTTAGCTGCATCTCAAATAGCATACAAGGGAATAATGATCTTCAACAGATTAGTGTTAATAGTGGATAATTTAGTAAATAAAAACAATATATATTTTAAAAACATAAAGTGCACCATCTTAACAGAAGTTCAGTATTTTTCACCTAGCTGTGTGGAAGTCTGCCAGATCAATTCATGAAAAAAAATTTTTTTTTCTGTTTCAAACATCAAAACAATCTTTTTCCAACGAGTCATGGCCCATTTTTATCACTATGAGTAATAAAAGTGACTAAACTATGATTTTTTTTTTTCCACTTTGGGTTTAACACAAGGAATGAAGCACCGAATCCTGCAGTTCTTCCTGTAATCTCAGCAACTTTCTCTACTAAACATTTCTTTCTTCCACTCAACTTTCCTTTAATTTGCATTAGGAAGCCAGACATGTCATTTAGGGTGTTCACTTACAATAAATTGTAATCATCCAAAGTAGAAATGAACTGCATCACTGAATGATTAGAATGACTGGACCTTTCAGTGACATTCAGATCGAGATGGACCTGTGTGATGGATAATTCCTCCAGGATGAAAAGTTCAAGATAAATACTGGCTATCTGCTGTGCTTTCCTTATCAGCAAGGCCACATTCCTCTCAGGCAGACCACGATCTTTTGGTTTTGCACAATGAAGACACTGTGCATCCCTGAATCCTCAGATATTAAGTCTTTTGTCCCCGCTCCGAAGCCAATCTTGTCATCACCGTATCAATGAGTGCTTCACTCCTTTTTCCAGCACAGCCAACTCTCACTGTTCTGAGGACAAAGTTGACTTTTTTTTACACAGCAAAGCAGGGAGAAACGGAGCGTAAGCAGCCTTGACCTTCATCACATGACAGGTCCATATCATACGTTCTCTGCTAACAAGCCTCCTACTAGGATAAAGTCAACAATGGAAAAACTGTTTACTGCTGCAAGCCAGGAGCCGGAGCAGAACTGAGTCAGCAGGTGCCTCAGAGATTAGAGGCTTTCTGACCGACATGCATGTAATTATAGCTGAAATAACACTATTTAGCTTGCCAGGATTTTATCTAAGACAAACACCAACTTGGTACTAATTTTGAAACATTTTCTCCCAAAAATGTTGACTTGTTTTCTTTTTAAAGACTAAAGCAGGGAAACATACAAATGATAGCAGCTTTATATAGCCTAAGCTGAAAGAAGCAAACGCGTTTGCAACGCAATGACTAACAATATGGTGATTTATGCACATATTAGGTCTTGATGATGTGGCTGAAAATTGCCTCATGATATAAACGTTTCATATCAGTCAATATCAACAATTATTGATTACTTTTTTCTTTTAATTATCTGAAATTCCTCCAAGCTTTTGTTGTTCTATCCAAAGTTTTCACTTCCTGCTGCTGTTTTTCAATTTAAAATGCATATCTAAAGTTCTTTTACATGGTGGAATATTTCCTCAAGTCAAATTATTTGGTCTCTAATTAGCTAGTCAATGTTTTGAAGTGTTAAAACATTGGCAACCAAAAAGCTTTCCTAGAAAAAACACGTGGTTATGTGATGCGACTGGAGGAGAACAGAGTCCAACAGCTGCAGTCTGTTTGCTGAGCTTATTAAATATTCCAGAGGTATGAATATTTTTAGCTTAATTATATGTATGTTTATTATTATTCAACCTTGGTAGACGTATTCCCATAAAACATCTGAATATCTGTAAATGTAAAGGTGCATTCCCAAAATTCTTTCGGCAGTTTCCAGGTTTGTTAGCATTTATAGGTCTGCTAGCATTTTGTTAGCATCTTGTTTTCCATTCCAATATCTGCTCTGTTTACTATGCTGTCAGTAGCTTTAGCTTCTGGGTCACACTTGAGCTTTCAATCTTCAACATGCAGCTAATTGAATTTAATTTAACGGTCACCTTGTCCAGGTCTGACTCAATGTTTTTATCTGCACAGTCCTGGACGTTTTCCTCCGTCTTAAAGGTTGTTGCTAGAGGACTATTTTTAGGGGAAAGCTTAGCAGGATAAGCAGAGGCAGTAATAACACCTTTTATTTTGAAATATGGGCCATTTGTGCACCATTATGCACCAAACACAATATAAAAGCTTCAAAATGTGTTTAAAGTGAAAAATCCACTTTAAGTCGTTATGAGACAATGAGACCTTACACTGCTGCTGCACAAGTTACGCAACAGGCTGTTGCTAGGCAACCAAAGAGTGAGTGGGTTAGCCGATGCCACCAACCTTGTTTAGCTCGCCGATTGAGCCTACATCTCCCAGAATGCTGTGCGGTTCTGGATGAGAGTTCAGTGAATATTCTATATATTTAATATTGAACATTCTATCAGACATATTATCACATATCTATCGCAATCAATATTGTTGACCTGGCACAAACATTTAACGTTTTTTAGTAGGAAAAGGTTTTCTATCAAATGTGGTTTATCACAACCAGGTCTGATTACAGAAATCACTTCAATAAGACCTGCCTGAAAAAATGAGTGACAATTAAAGATCCTTAAAAAGCTCTACATCATGCTGAAAGTCTATGCAGTGAACTTAGATCAGAAATGGGGAACTATGAATATAAAGTATGTCACTGTTAAGTTGCATTAACCAGAAGAACTGGTTCTCAATTAGGCTGTTTATTGTTAAAAAGCTTTTCCTTCTGCTTCCCCTCATTCATAATATCCAGTTGTTTATGGATTCTGCTCTAACCGAGTTAGTCAAATGGCCGATACAGAACAAGAGAGGCACTGCTATTATTGTTCTAATAATAAGCAGAGTCAGCAACTTTCCCTGTTTTTTCTCCAGAGGATTTTGAAACAATAAAAAGATTGCCTGGTGTTTAATCTGAGATAATATTTACAATTCTATAATTAATTCACTTCAACCATAAATGGTGCTGCAGAACAGTTTCAGGAAAGGGAATGTTCATGATTTCATTTTAGTGCAGCAACGCCATTAAAATGAGTGTGACACTCATTACTACACTACTGGATTTACACATGTAACCCACCAGTTTCTTATGTCTGAAACATTAAAAATATGAATATTAATGGCTGTATTGTCACCCCTCTTTTTTTAATGCAACACATTACCTGAAATGTTTCTTTTCCAACATATAAAGTTGAACTGGAAGACAAAATGATGCCAGATTGAAACCTTCATTTTGGAAATATATTTTTGAACACAATCAGTGCTGTCACAGATATTGACATCCCTAATGAGACCTTTAAAATAAATGTAATAGCAGCACATAATATTTTTATTTTTAAAGGGTTATAAACCTCTAGGAACTTCTGAATAGTTTGTTTCTCTGGGGTTGAAATATGACGGGACACCATCAGATACAAGCTGGAAAATAAGCTCAGTTTATCTTCCCACCACAAAAAGTGAAGTTCACTGTTAGGGAGTGACATTATAAGGGTTATCACATCTCCATAGCAACCATTAAAAGCTAACAGAAAACAAGCCTTTTCTGTCCTACCACCACAAACGTGAACATAACAACAGGGTGTCCTCCATGTATTATAAGCCTGGCGGGCCACCAGGCTTTACTTCTTCCCTCACCAGAATAAGCGTCATTTGTTTCTTCATCATAAGAGAAGAAACATTATAAGCCAGAAACGGTAACTGATAACCCAGATGCTCACCTGACGCAGCGAGGGACGAGTGGCTGAAGTTGGTGGATGGACTGGACCGGTCCTCCACAGAGAAGAGGCAGTCGGCAGCAGCTTCGTTTTTCACCATCACATCAGGGCCGGACAGATTGACGGGGGCGCTGATGCCCAGCTCCTCCTCCTGGGCCTGCTGCCTCCTCAGAGCAACCTGGACGGGGAAACATCGATTAGAAACCATCTGGTTACAAATGGTGCCTTCATTTCTTCATTATATTTCAGAGCAACTGTAACATCAGTTCTCCTTACTTATTTGAAATGCTCATTTTAGATAAGTCAGGAAATAACCGTGAAAAATGAAAGGTACATTATTTCCCCCATTGAAAACATTGACTACAAACGCAGAGGAAATTTTAGAAATACAATGAATTTGTTTAAATTGATCTCAATAGGAAATTAAATGTTGCTGGTGTTTCAGTCTGTTTTTGATTTAAAAACTGCTGTAACAAAGATTTGCAGTGATAAGAAGTAAGCACTATAGTTAGACATGTTGCAATAAGCAATAAATCAATTAACCCCATTTAAACAAACTCAATCATTTCAATATGCACAGCTTATTGCTTTTCTCTTCCTACCAAAAACTGGATGATAAAAGTATTCAGTCTCAACCAGCTCTTTGATTAGATGGGCTATTTTGTTTCCAGAAACCCATAGTTCATTTTATTTATTGTTTTTGTTGTTTTGTTTATTTATTTTGAATATTTAAAATGTCCTCCAGTTCCAGTGTTAAATATTCATTAAAATTTAAAGTTCACAGGGTTTTGAGAAGGCCTCATCCATTATATTACTTTAAAATGGTCTCAAAACAACATTATTGTTTATAGCAAAAACTTCTGGGACAATTTATCGTGCAAAATGTGTGTGGTGAATTTCTGAAGGGAGCTCTTGGTGTAAATTTCTATATGAAAAAAAGGGAAATTATCCATAATTCAATCTTTGCCATTAAGATTAACTGATTGTTTATTTGTCTTTAAGAGTAATTTTTGGATTTAAAGCTGATTAAGACAAGTCATTATAATAATAAGACATTTATTATAATCATTAATTATGAAGTACTGTTTGCAACATGTTGCTTTGTAATAATCTTGTAATATGTGTAAAATATATGCACAGCTCATCTTTGATACACTTAAAAAAACATTGCCACAGTAACAAAATAACTGTGATAAAACGTTCATATAAGTTATCCAATATATACAAATTTGATCACTTGATTATAAATTTTTGTATCTTTGATCTTATAATGTAAGTTTTTAAATGGTTTGTTTTACAATACATCATTGTTACATGTAAATATTTAGTTCTTTTAAATTAAATAATCTGTGTTGCCATACAGCCGTGGCATCTGAACTTTTTTCCACATCAGCCAAAATCATCAAAATGAAAAAGCATAAAAGTATAAACTCTTCAAGATATGTTTTAGTAAAACAAATAGTCCTGTTTGAGGACCAGGGATGTGTTTTATAGGTTTGTTTCAATTAAAAGAAACGCCTATAGTTTGTGATTTTTGGTGTGGGTCGACTGATTTTTCCTTTTTGGTCCACTTTCAGAAATAAGAGTGGGTTTGGGTCTTGCTTTTTAAAAAATATTTTCCATATTTAGCAGCTAGTGAGTCAATTAAATGGACATTTATATTTATGGTCCAATTCACAAAAAATATATATATTAAAAGATTAATACTTTAATAATCTTAACATTCTAATATGTTAATAAAAAAATATTTTATTAAATAAAAACTCTGCATTGACCACAAAATCAACGTCGCAAATGTTCCGCAGGCCGAATCTTGAACACCCCGGACTAAAACACCAATTAAATACCAAAACATATTAGCAAACAAAAAATTACTAATCATTGTTACTTAAACATGTTAGAAAGTTGCCTGCTATAAATTCATTAAAAAATATATATGTATACAAAGTAACTGGTTTGTTTTTGTTACTTTCCAGATTTTTGTGAGTAAAATGTAGCATCGCGGCCATTAAAGGCTACTAGCTTCCTCCTTCAAAATCAAGCTAATACATGTCGGTAAAAACACACATTTCCTCTGAAACGTTCGCGTTTTATTCCAACTAAAAACATAATAAAAGTAATTAAAAAAAAGTGATTTCAAATAAATATAATTACATTTAAAGAGCTAAAACGGAGGGAGTGTTTCGTTAACGGCGGGCCGACGGTGGAAGTAACGGTTACCTGCGCCGCCATGACGCGCTGTCTCTGGGCGATCAGGTTGCACTTGGCGCACTGACAGTCCCTCCAGTTGCAGAAGCGCTTGTGGCCCTTCAGGGCGGAGAAGAAGCCGTGGTTTCTGCAGCGGGAGCATTTTGGGGTTCTGGTCGACTTGCGGGCTTTGGAGGGAGACTGAGGTCTGGATTCCTCGGGCTTGATCGGCCGGATTCTGCTCATGACGGCGGGCATGTTGGGCTCCGGAGGTTCGGCTAACTGGCCTGGTCAAAGTGTTACAGTGTTTGGGTTGCGCTGCGTTCGCTGGGTCAGTTTTATACTGGCGCCCGGATTTGAGCTCACAGCCCCTCCCATGAGCAAACTGGGAGAGGAGAGGAGCTATCGAATGAGAATAAGAGTAAGAACTAGAATCATCTGAAAAGGTTCTTTGTTTTCTATGTCACTCATTTCAGAAACTGACCATGGTTTTAACACAAGTTGAAACTTGTAATTTTTAAGAGGATGGCTTACAAATAACTCTACTAATAAAAAAAACGACATTCATTATGTATATATACATAATGTATGGAAGAGGATTAGGGCCAAAGAAAAAAAAATTCAGACTTTAAATCTCAAAATTCTGAGATTAAAATCTGAATTCCAGAATTCTGAGATTAAAGTCAGAATTCTGAGATTTAAAGACAGAATTCTGGAATTCTGAATTCCAGAATTCTGAAATTAGAGTCAGAATTCTGACTTTAATCTCAGAATTCTGACTTGAAAGTTCTGACTTTAAACTGACGCTCAGATAGTTTCAACACAAGTTGAAACTTGTAATTTTTAAGAGGATGGCTTACAAATAACTACTAATAAAAAAACAACATTCATTATGTACATATACATAATGTATGGAAGAGGATTAGGGCCAAAGAAAAAAAGAATTCTGACTTTAAATCTCAGAATTCTGAGATTAAAGTCTGAATTCCAGAATTCTGAGATTAAAGTCAGAATTCTGAGATTTAAAGACAGAATTCTGAGATTTAAAGACAGAATTCTGGAATTCTGAATTCCAGAATTCTGAAATTAGAGTCAGAATTCTGACTTTAATCTCAGAATTCTGACTTGAAAGTTCTGACTTTAAACTGACGCTCAGATAGTTTCAACACAAGTTGAAACTTGTAATTTTTAATAGAATGGCTTACAAATAACTCTACTAGTAAAAAAAAACCAACATTCATTGTTGTCAGAATAAAGTCAGAATTCTGAGATTAAAGTCAAAGTTCTGACTTTAATCTCAGAATTCTTACTTTGAAGTCAGAATTATTTATTTTTATTTTCTTTGGTGGCCCTAATCCTCTTCTGTAAATAATGAATATACTCTGTTCTGTATTATTATTATTTCCACATGCATTCTTGTTTTTACTTTGTTTAATATTTTTGTCATATTTAAATTACTTACTTATCACATTACTCACATGTGATAAGTTTTTTTCGCATGTTTTTTCTGACAGGCTTATGAAGAAAATATCAGGGTTGGCTTTGATTTTCTTAATTTTATGTAAAATGTAGACAAAATAATACATAAAATCACACCTACAACTTATGTTGAAGTGAGACATTTTGCTTGTACACAAACTTTGTTTTGATATTATTTTCTATCTGAGCCTGATGTGTCATTTGGAGGGAAATTTAAAATACAGTGAACAGTTAATATTACTGGAAGTAATTACTTTGCTCTAAAACAGAGACATGGTACATGTAAGTATTAGCTGAGGATGACAATTAACTCCAAGGAGATGTAATTGAAAATTTATAAATAACAAAATGCTTTAAAAATTTTCAAGCAACTGACCCAGACTCTGAGTCTATTTATGTAAATGCTGCTTTTATTGCTCAGAATTTACCAAACCTTAGTCCACGTGTTGGGAGAGATGGAGAGGATCCATCCATCCATCCATCCATCCATCCATCCATCCATCCATCCATCCATCCATCCATCCATCCATCCATCCATCCA
>CAEGAF010130079.1:0-17500 GCA_903067075.1 Micropoecilia bifurca
ACACACACACACACACACACACACACACACACACACACACACACACACACACACACACACACACACACACACAGGCCGCCTGTATTTTCACTTACACACAAGCACACAATAAAGAGTTGCTATAATATCCCACATAAAGATGTAATCTGCGCTTTCCTTCCCTGGAAGGCAACATGCAAACTGAGACCAAGCGCTTCTTTGGTTGATTTCGACCCACTGCGGCGCCCAGCTCACCTGGGCTCTTCTTCATCTTTAATCCCTCACACACACACACACACACACACACACACACACACACACACACACACACACACACACACACACACACACACAAACACACACACACACACACACACACACACACACACACACACACACACACACACACACGCAAACTTGCATTCTTTGATGCATAAAAAAAAATCCTACTATCACATACACAGACAGATACAAACACATCACAAAACCTTTTTGCTGTAGCCACATTTGCTGCTTGCCGTTCGGGTTGATATTGTGGCTTTGCAGGTGAAGTGAAGCAGATTTTATCTTGGTTAGATTTTGGAAAAATAGAGTCGCTGGGAGCGCAGGGAAAGGTTCAGGCAGCACAAATGAATTCAGTGCGAGTTCCTAGAAAGTCTAATGACACTTTTGTATTCCAGGTATTTACAGTATATAAAGAGATTTTATGTAAATCAGACCATGACATCTGAGTAAAATGTTCAATAAAGTCCCAGCTAAGGAACTCTTACAGCCAGAGTCACCCAGTTTATTGTGCTTATTGTGTTAAATAGGCCAAGCAGGAATACTTGATGTTCTGCAGCTGAAGCAGTAAAATTGCCTTTAAGCCATGGTAAAAACTGGGCCGTTGTGTTGTAAAAAGATATCCACTGCAAGCAGGAGATTCATCCCTAAAAATTGCTCTCCCTCAGGGCCTGCCCAATGCCAGAGCTGCAGAAGTTCTAGCCAGGGACGGTCCGAATGCGCTGACTCCGCCTCCCACCACCCCAGAGTGGGTCAAGTTTTGTCGTCAGCTGTTCGGCGGCTTCTCCATCCTGCTGTGGATCGGTGCTATCCTCTGTTTCCTGGCCTACAGCATCCAGGCGGCTATGGAGGACGAGCCGGTCAACGACAACGTGAGAAAATGCATGTGAAAGCATTTAGCACATTGTTCACACGGCTGGAGATGCAGCTCTGCCAAAGCATATGTCCTGTTTACAGATGTACTGACGCCTATTTCATGCTCTAATTTAGGGGCGTCCTCATCAGAGATACGAGATTTTGTATGACGATACCATGGCTATTGTAGACAGAGAAAAAAAAGGAGTTAACATCTGCAGAAAAAAAAAAATCTAGAAAAAACACAAGGAAATGTCTGAGTTTTAAAACTCAAAAATTTGTTCTAAGAAGTACAGGAATTTTCAAGAAAAAGTTTTAAAAAAGTTCCAAAAGTGGATAATCTTTGACTTTTGAAACTAAAAAAATCTCCAACTTTTGAGACTCAAACGATTTTCAACTTTTGAAACCAGGACATTTTCATATGATTTTTTTTAAACATTTTCTGAGATTTAGACTTTTTTTTAGCTGAAATTACCTCATTTTGTTCTGTCTACGATGGTCCTACTTCACCCTCGTAATTTTGAGTATTAACCGATTATACGTCCTGACCTGATGTTTCAAAAACACATTTTAAAAAAATGAGAAGTGAAGACACAGATTTGGCATCTGTTTTTTTTTATATTTTATTTTTATCCACCTCATTACCCAGCCTGTTATTTATCATTTATCAGCCTCTTATTTATTATTTACCAAGTAATGTAAATCAAATGTAAACATATGCATTATATACATATATATGGTGCAACAGCTTTAGTCGCACAGGTGTGTTGTTTTGAGACAAGTCTAATTATAACCTCACATAGCTGCAGACACTGTTCCTATTTGGAATAACAGTATTTTTGGAACAAATATACATATATATTTGATCCCTTATTGGTATTGAATGCCTGATCCAGTCCGAACCACTTGATCGGATCAGCATATCCCTATTTATGGTTACATTCATTCATTTTCTCCAAGCTACATTCTAACCCGTGCAAATTGTGTTTTATTGAAGTTCCAAAGGATTCGAAGCTATTCTCACTGTGCAGCAATGCTATACACATTTTGGCCTCAGTCAGGTGAACTGAAACACACTAATTATCTCCTCATCATAGCAGATGTCTGTGGGTGAAATATATTTGTTACATTCGACAACAGCCAGATTGCAAAAAACAGACAACCGAGTCAGCGCATCTCCAAAATTGCTGCTCTTGTGGGCTGTTCCTGGTCTGCAGGGTTTACATCTGTCAAGCAGATCAAGGAGGAAGCGATGGGTCACCGATGCACATAGAGACCAGAGGCAGGCCTGTGCAGTAAAACAAATGAGCTCGAAGTCCGTGCTCCAAACACGACACGGTACAGTTTTCGTGAGGCTATGTAGTCACAGACCAGTCTGGGTTTCCATGCCAACCTCTGCCCACCAACAGTGGGCATCTGAACATTTGAATCAGTCCAGAAAGGAAGGGAAGAAGGTGGTCTGGTCTGATTGTAACGAATTAGGTTTTATTTTACATCATGTGAGTGGCTGGATGCATGTGCACCGTTTACCTGGGAACACGGGATGCATGGGAAGAAAAACACGCCTGCAGAGGCAAAACAGTGGCTCGTTCTGCTGGGAAAAGCTTGAGTTATGTATCACACTTACCATACTTGCAAACCACCTACCTAAGCATTGTTGTGGGCCATTTAAACAATATTCCCTGAGGCTGGAGCCACTTTTAGCTGGATAAAAGATCCCGACACAAAGTAAAAAATAGCTCAGCAACGGGTTTGAGGTGTTGACTTTACCTCCAAATGACTCAGATCTCAATGACATAAAGAATCTGTTTGATTTACCGACGCTCACCTTACAACTTCCACGATGAAAACTGTCTCATGCTAACATCTTGCTGCTGCCGCAGCTCATATCTTCACAGGCTTATTGGAGTGAATGGTTTAACATGTGGAGGCCGTTTAGCAGGACAGGGACCAACACACCATTAGAGAGGTGATGTGAAGCTTGAAGGCAAAACTATCAACTTTGAGTTTAGTTTTGACAACTTGCTTTTATTTTTTTAAATATTACAAGTTTTTTTTTATTTATAAAATGATAAATTATCTTATGAGATGTTATTTCTTGTTTAATTACCTAAAAAATCATAAATCTGCTCAAACAAATTGCTCAAAGTTGTGTGAATGGACATATTTCTGCTCAATTTTATGAACAAGAAAACTACCAGACGTTAAACATTCATCTACGAAATCAGACGTTACATTTTCTGCACAAACTTATCAGTCTAGTCCAACCCTGAGGATTACAAAGCTTTTTCTGTCTAAAACTAATGAAATTGGATGAACAACACCATAAATCCAGAAAAAAAAGCCCTATATTTCTTTCCAGCAGTGTTTTGTTCTGCCATCTTAAGCGAAGAAACTGTAGCTCTAGCATGAGCTAAATTATCCCAGGATAATTTAGTTTATTAATGACACAAATGCTTATGTCAGCAAGATGCTGTTCGTCAAAATATAATACAACAGAATAACTTTGCACTAAAATAGCTTGGTTATTAAACAAGCCTCCCGGCTGTCAGGAACCATCACTTACTCAACATATTTAGAGGATTATGGAACAAAATTGCTGGACAATTATAACAATATACCATAATGCCTTCACTTGTGGAAGGTTTCTCCCTTTAAATGCAACATTTTTAGCTCTCCATGCATGAGGTGCAGCTCCTGGGTGTATGATGTTCTCCATATGCTGCCGGGTTAGTGAGAGCAAACGTGTGAGCTTTGCAGTCTCCAAAATCCATCTGCAAATGAGCGCTCTCTATTAGTTTGCAGAAAATAACATATTTTGCTATGCTTGACCATCCTAAAAGTTTTTAGAAGAGACCTCATTCAGTGTGGCTATACATTAAATTGGCAAATTGGCAGAAAACCTCAACAATACTTTTGAAAGTTGCTTCTGTTACCATCAGCTATATACCAAATTATATGTTTTTATATTTTGTAAAGTATTTTAAGTGGCATCAAAAAGAGAAAAACTATCAAAAGTAAACGATAAAAAACACACAATAACTGAACATTTCATGATTCATCTTAAAATGAAATTTGTAGGCTTGTAATGTTTCACAAATATACCTATTTGAATATTTGAAGGCAAATTAGGGCAATTCTTCAACTTTAATGTGTATCCATGTCAGGTGTAAATGCATAGCCCCGCCCCCAGACCATTTATCAATAACGTCCCCCTAATGTGGGCGGAGCCAAGATACATGGAGGGGCGTGGTCAAGTGTTGGACGAGCAGAAGGGATTAAGATGTTGTCAACTTAATGACCTTATCTATTTAGTAACTTTTCAGACAAATCTAGGAAGGAGTAGAAAACAAAATTAAGTGACTTTCTTCTGTGTTATTGAAGAATTTGTACTATTGAACACATGAAACATGAATTTTGACAGCATATCAGCAAATAATGATCTTTATTTATTTGTATTTGTATAATAACTATTAATGGCTAAAAACAAACAGGACATAAACAACCACAAACATGAATGGACAGATTATTTACTTTTTATAGTAAATTTATAGATTATGTTGTTTTTCTTCAGGATTAGCACAAAATTTTAATGCACACCATTTTATTTTTGCAGTAAATCTTATTTAGTTTTTCTTTACATGCTGTGTTGCAGCGCTGCCCTTTGTTCAACACACACTCATCTCACTGGAGACTAATAAAAACATGCTGATGTGACTTTGACTAAACATAAGCTGGCAATATGATACCCCAGGAAAATTACATCATTACGAATAAAAAAATGCAAATGTCCAATATTAACTTAAAGTGGAGTGTGATGGTAGCTCTTCTCTTCTAATGATTAGAAAATAACATACTTGAAGGCATTCAGCAGCTTCACTTTATCCTACATCTCTGAATAAAGATGAATCTTGGATTTTTTGTTGTTATTTGTTGGTTTTATAATCACTGGAGACCTTAACTGAACAGTATTTTGACAGGAAAGAGAATTAGACGATACGCAGCAAATGGGCCAAAGCTTTGAACCCAAAGCCACCTCATCCTGGTGCCCCTGCTTTTAAAAGTTCTCCTGGTTTTACTGTGTGCAGTGTGAAAAATGCCCCCATTCCCCAATAAGTGTCATGTAAAAAAAAAAAAATTCCTGGCATACCCTTGGAAAATTACTCATACCAACCATGGAGCAAATAAAGTAATTGCCACTCATTCTGCACCTTATGGCTCTGAGTCGTAATGCAATCATCATTCAGCTCTGACTATTCTCCAGTCAGCATTAAACCCTTGCATAACATACAGTAGATACAGCTGTGGACGCTCACGATAACCTTTATCTCCCTGCGATTAAATCTCTCCGCTCAGTTCTGAGTGTGTAAAACTGGATGCTCTGGTGAGCTGCTTCAAAGCCCTCACTGACTGCAGCTTTGACACTTTGTAAAATTCAGACAGTTATTTAAGATTAAAATCATCTCCCACAGAGCCTCGCATATGCCTATTGTCGGATAAAAGCTTATTATCTAGCGATAAAAGTGTTCTGACATTTTCCGGTGTTTAAAATTGTCCTTAAATTAGATAATTATTTCCACAGTTTTACGTTTCATGTTTAGATTTTTGCATATCGGCCGTTTCATGCCTAAAATGTTCAAACTCACCTGCTGGGACAGATGTAGCACCTACGTTTCTGCACAGAAGGTGAGCGAAAGCAGCTTTCGTCCGCAGCAAGTAGAGGGGAAAATAAAGAGGAAAAATCTGCAAATACCATGAGGGACAAAACAGAAGCAGAAGCTGTAAAGAAAACACTATGTTTGTGGCAAATGCCAACTGTGACAGGGGATTTTCTGAGGATACAGATTTATTTCCTGGTTCAGAACATTTGCACATCCACAGTGAAAGAAAAAAAAAGTCTTTCAAGGGGGAAACGGCAAGAATGTTCTGTTATTGCACTCAAATAAAAGCAGAACCATGGAAAAAAGCAAACTTCTCATGGTTTAAGACTTTTATTTTCCAGCAGTCCAAGGCAGAAAGTGCACCAGCTGGAGACGCTTTTATCCAGACTGACTGGCTGTCTTGTTTGCATCAGTGAGAGATGAACCCGTAGAAGCTTTTTCGCTGCATTGCTGAAAATAGATACCAAAAGCAAAACAACAATATGCCAGAACATATCTCTGAAAATGATACAAGACTACAAAGCAACAGTCACTCTCTTGGTGGCCCAACGGATCACAGTTTCAGACAGATGCTCTCATAGACTAAAGCTGAACGTTAAGATGACAAAAATTCAGTTCTACAGATGCTTGTGAACTTCTGTAGCTGCAGTGACTTGTATAAATATTGATATCTCTTTGAAATCAAATGTTTTTTTCTGGGATTTTATTTTACAGCCAAACATAAATATGTGGATAATTCTGAAGTGAAAGGAAAATGATGATCATCACATTTTTCCTAAAAAATCTATTTGATCCCCCTTGATCTTACCTTGAAATTGAACCAATTCAATTCAAAAGTTTCCTTAATAAACTTTTGCTATTTTACTCAGAAAATACGGTTATTTTGTGTGAGGTGTGGATGCATAATTGAACTCTGATAAAACCCAAACTTTTGATGGGTCGAAGTGAACTCTGCTGCGGTTCGAATGTGTTTGTGAACGCCAAGCTGACCAGAGACTCCTAATAAAAACAGGAAGTGGACTACAACGCATGGCATCCTGGGTAGATGCCGGTAAAACAAATGTGAATGTCTAGATCTAGGAGAAATAGATTGAGGTCATTTACCAAACACCAAAGAGAAATCATTCAACCCCTAAAATCTGAAACTGCTCTTTTTGTTTACATTTCGCGACAAACAATGTTGTGCTCTTCTTCAGAGCTTTTGTGCCGTTTTCTTCTGTGATTCTTGGTGCAGCGCCACCACAGGTGAGGAGGAGAAAGATGTTTTTCAAAGAGTTTAGTTCATTTGACACACTTGCAGTATGAAAGCGAACCGCACCAGCTGAAAATGCAACAAATGTTGCAGAATGTAGCTGTTCTGTGGTGGCCTTAAAAATTAGAGAACATTGGGAATAAGAAGCATCATGAAGTCGCACCAGACAGGTCAGGGATGAAGTTTTAGTCAGGTTATAGAACAGTATCCCAAGATTTGAACATTGCAGAGCAATGTTTAACCCATCACCTGAAACTGAACAGAGTGACACGACTGAAAACCTACTAAAACATGACCATCTACCTAAACAAACAGGCTGATAAAGGAAAACATTAGAAGAAGCCAGGAGAACCACAGATCAGGTGGGACAATCTTTAAAAATATAACAACAAGGCAATGCACCATACCTGTGCTCATATGGTGAGAACATCATGCTGTGAAAATGTTTTTCATCAGCAGGACACAAAATTCTAAGAGTAAAATTGGCAAAACCCAGCAGAACATCTATATTTTTCCTAGCACAACTTAACCTTTTAGCAGGACAACAATCCCAAGCATTCAACCAGAGTTACAATAGAACGACTTAGAGGTACATTCATGTGTTATAATGACCCAGAGTCCACATCTAAATCCAGTAAAAACCATTCAATCTGACTGAGTTTAAGCTCTTTTGACAAGAATAGTGGGGGAAAATTCATTCTCCAGGAAAAAACAGGTTAAGATCCCTCAAAAGACCTGAGGCTGCAACAAAAGGCGGTTCTGTCTCTCACAGGGCTGAAACTGAACGGACAAAACACTTTTCAGAGTTTTATTTGTTAAAAAACATTTACTTTACTTCATTCTTGTGCTCAATGCTGTGTTGGTCTAAAATACTGAGAAGTTTGGGGTGTTAATGTGACAAACTCTGGTAGAGGTCAAAGGTTCTGAATACTTTTGCAAGGATTCGATTTCTCTTTAGCATTAAGTTCTGAGCAATTTAAAGATGCTTTCTGTGCTAAAACATGCCTGAAATGAAGTCCATTAAGCAGGTAATGACGCTGTGTCCCCTGTGTCTCGCCTCCATTTTCTTCCAGCTGTATCTGGGCGTGGTGCTGGCTGCCGTGGTGATCATCACCGGGTGCTTCTCCTACTTCCAAGAGGCCAAGAGCTCTCGCATCATGGACTCGTTCAAGAAAATGGTGCCACAGGTACGGTGATGCATTAGGTGGCTGGTGTAGTCTCAGAGCTTTCTGAATCAATAAGCTATCCCTCAAGTAGGGCTTACACACTCACTTGAGTGGAAACCTAATAAGCTTGCACAAAGGAAAATAAATGTTTGAGCCAACTCTGGATTGTGAGTGTGTTTGCATAAAAACTCCCCTCTCGTTATCCACCTCCAGCTCTTCGATTGCCTAATTCTTTAATCTATTTGTGCTCTTTTTCTTCCCTTTCCTTTGCCTCTTTCCCTTCCCTATCTTTTCCATCTTCCTCCTTTTCTTCCATATCAGCTTTTAATATACTACTTCCCCCTCTGGCAGCTCTTTTTTTTAACATTTCTCTCCTCATCTTACTAAATCGTCTCTCTGTGCGAGATTCCCTGTCTCCTCCTGACAGTTTTTCTTCATCTCTATCTTCATGTCAGCAAGCGATGGTTATTCGCGAGGGGGAGAAGTTGCAGATCAACGCAGAACTTGTTGTCCTGGGAGACCTGGTGGAGATTAAAGGTGGAGACCGGGTTCCTGCTGACCTTCGGGTGATTTCTTCTAGCGGATGCAAGGTATTGGATTGAAGGTCAAATCACACAGTTTTAAGGTCGCACAGGTAGTCCTAGTGGTGCGATGGTGTCATTACACTTAAACTGGGTCTGTTGTTTAAGGTTTAATTTGAGAAACTCCAAAGTTTGACGGTTTAAGTTGAGTGGATGTTTTAACATATTTAGTGAGGGAGATGTTTGACAATCTCATAGTTTGATATAACCTTGAGTAGAATGATGATACAACCAAAATCCACTTTCTTTTACTCTACATGTAAACTATATCTGACTTTTTCAAGGCAGTCCGATCTGTGCCGCCTCCATATGTGGTGCTAATTCAGATACGTATCCGATTGTTTTCAAAACGTCTGAAGTTGTATTTTACCTGACTTTTATTTTATTAAGAAGACAAGCCGGTTGTGGAAAACCAGGACTTAAACAGTAGATTAATAATTGTTATTATGAACTAAAGAGAGAATCTGTGTCACTAAACGCTTCATATCAAAGTCAGATATTTCTTGCTCTCATGACCAACAAACAAACGTCTCAGAAGTTGCAGTCAATGCTCCACCAAAAGCCATTGGTTTTAGTTGCAAGTTCTTTTTATTAGCTTTCTTCATCGTATTATCATTTACCAACACTGTTGGCTCCCGTTGCTGGATAAACGTTAAGATTAATTCACAAACGGTTGCATCATAAACTGAGTGACGTCAACGTTCTTCTTCCTCACCTTCAGGTCGCGTTGGGGTTGTAAACTGTTCACACTGAAGCCTCGTTGTCTTTGGGTTTAATTAGCAGGAAGAACAACCACACACACAAAACATCAATTTCAACAAAAAATTGGAATTGGACATAAAATTTTATAATAAGCAATATGGACTCATATGCAGAAATTCTATCTTTCCATAAGGCCTTCACCATGACAACTTAGCTGAAGTAATCTATCTGACCCCACCAATGATGTTTTGTTCTGCTAGTTTACAAATCAATAAACTTTTGAAATGATTGCATCCTTGTTTTTTCTCTCCTTAATATATACATGTTGGCAACCTTGAGCACAAATTACCTTTGGGCAGTGATGTGTGTTATCTGGTGTTTTAAAAGCCTTCCTACTGAGCACCTGAGAAAAAAAGGCATAAAAGAAATAATATATATTTTTGCTTGGGTTTAATAATTTGCCAACAACACAGTGATTGCAGCCTAATGATGATACAAGAGGAAACTTATTTGGGTCAAGCATTAACTCAAAAGACCCTGCCATGGATTAAAGATAATAAAGAAACATTAAGAATAAAGGATTTTAAAATCTAGATGGTTTATCCAATTAGCTCTTCACCTGCTGCTGAAGGGAAGTCAGACATTTTCCAAATATTATTCTTTGAAGATATTTAAAGAAACCATCTGGAATTTCAGTTATAAGCTCAGAAAAACCAATTAGGAAGGGAAAATGTTTCACATCAGTTATGCAAGAGCTTAAGGCATTATGATTTGGTACAGTTTACTGTGAAGGTTAATTGATTTCTTCCATTCAATTCAATTCAAAACTACTGTACTTGTCATAGTTGTGGACTGGAAGGATATTCAGTAGCTGTCAGTCTTGCAACACATCTGAGGAGGCCTCTGACTGAAGACTGTATGATAGTGTCAGGACTGTTATGACATGCTAACAGCTCAATTTATGGCCAGCAGAGATGACATTTCACAATAACACTTCCTGGATGACACCTAATCCACCTCATTTGCTTTTGCTGCTCTTCTTTAAACCTCTGTTGGGTCATTTGATTTGAAAACCGAGAGCCGTTTGAGTCGGGGAAATGATCCCGGCTCATTGTGATTGGTGGAATAGATCGTTGAACTTCATTCCCTCTCTGCTCTTTGTTTTGTTTTTGTACCCTTGCAGGTTTTTGGTACCTGACATGTTTCTGTTTTTGTCTTCTTTTGGGACGTTTCATACTGACTTTGACAACCAAAGACATTGTTCTGATTCTCTCTTTGATTAATCAAAGAGAAGAATAAAATGGAAATATGATGTATGATAAAAATTTGGAAAATAATGTACGGTTGAATATTTTTTTCAAATCTCAGCTTTTTTCCTAAGTAATTCATCAAAATATTACACACACTTCTAGCCAAATGTTATTGCATGGGTAAAAATGGTACTAATACGTACAACAGAGAAGTAGCTATGAAAGAAATAGCAATGCATCAGTATTTCTTTCAAATAGTGGCAACTTAAACATTTATGACTTTTTAGCTACATTTTATTTACCTCTACGAAAAATCTTTAAAATATGTCAGGCATAAAAAGGCTTCAGTTCAGTGTCCTAAGTTATTTCAAGACAAAAAAAATGTAAATAACTTTACAAAGTTAGTTTACTAACTAAAGTCATGGCATTATTACATTCTCTTGTTACCATGGAGACATTTTCTATATTTTTGCTTTGCATTTGTAAACAGTTTTAACAAGAAACAGATACAACACAAACTGATTTTCACACTTCCTCAGCTTCTTTACTGGAAATGATTCCCACACTCTGCTGACAATATTAATAGTTTTATTGGTTTCTCTCATATTTGATCATAAACCAAAAGTCTGGTTGTAAATCCAGTAACATAAAAATTATAGGAGTCAAAGATTTTATGATGATCTGCTGAAACACTGTCATTAGATTATTATTGTTATTATTATTAACATACCAATGCTCTGTTTTATTGCTTTTGTGTAACTGGGATTGGAATCTCACTGCTGTCCTAAGTGTTTTATAGTGAAATATCTGAGCCTTTTTCAATTGTTTTGTCAAAAATATTCATTTTGATTCTCAAATGGAGATTTCTTCCTACTTAGATCCCATTGATGATCTATAGTTTCACAGACAGACCAGTTTTTTTAATTCTCATTATTCCAAAGCTACTTTGAGCCGCAGTTTTTCCATTCTGAAGTTTTTATCTTTTATTTGCAAAACTGGGTCAAATCCAAATGACAAGATCCACTCTCATCTGTGAGGCACTTTTGAGTTTCTCTTTAGGAACATCACAATAAAAATGTTCCTTTACTCTAATATTTTTTTCTTTGTAATGTTGTGTGTTTTTTAAAATATCAATCAGTATATTGATCTACGACCTTCAGTTTGACCAGAATATAAATAGGATATAATTTAGGGGTTAGTTGGACCTTAAACATGGAGGAAACTTTAAACCACAACAGAACAGATGTGTGTTCAAAAAACAAAAATTGTTTCCTTATTAAATTAGCAGTTTAGACAGAAATCTGTGGTCAGTAATAATAACTGCAACAATAGTAAATAAATAAAATCTGGGATTGGACCCAGTTTATCTAGACAGCAGACAGGGAGGGGAAGAGATTAAAGAAGGTGGGAAAAAAGTACATTTGCGTAACATCAATACAATTTTATAAAGTGTGTCCATACAGGTATTTACCTATAACCAGAGAGGATGATGAACGGAGTATTATTGATCAAAATGTTAACATTAAATTGCATGTTAGTGCTACAAACTTTCTTCAGATCTGAAATTAAGTTGACTAAAAGTCACAGAGTTTTGTCATATCATTGGTGAGGATTTAAAAACGATTCCTTCTCATCGTCTTTTCAGTAATTCTCTCCACCTTTATCTCCTATGAGTACGTCGGTGTCACTGGATAACATTTTCTCTATCTTTCCTCTTTTTTCCTGTGAAGGTGGACAACTCGTCTCTGACGGGAGAATCTGAACCTCAGACTCGCTCCCCTGAGTTAACGCATGAAAATCCTCTGGAGACCAGAAACATCTGTTTCTTTTCCACCAACTGTGTCGAGGGTCAGTAGGCCAAATCCAACCAAGATTGCCTTTTATCTCCTGAAGATGCCTGTCTTCAAACCATTTGGTGCAAAACACCGTTATGACTTCCTATCCAACCATGAATGTGTTTCAGTGCAGTAATGATCTAGGCCACCATTCCTCCATGTGTGCATCCTACACAAGAGTGAAGAATCTGATATTTATTGCAAAAGGATTGGCAGTGAGGCTTATATTTAAAATTAACTGGTTAGGTTTACCTCCAACTGAAATTCTTGTCAGATCCCTCTAAATGTATCCCATTCATCTCTGCAGCAGATTTTACAGGTGAAATCATAAAACTGTTTCACCTTGTTGGGTTTGGAAGATGGTTGTAAAATAAAAAAAATTAAAAAATCATGTTGTAATAATACACACAGAAAAATGATGTGGCATATTGAAAGTTTTATCTGAAATAGTTTAACATTAATACATATGAAAATGTTTTGGTCAGAACAGAAAGATGTTCTCCACTTTGTCTTTTAAGAACAATGTAATTGTGAGACATGTATAATTTTAAAATCCTTAAAAACTAAACAAATTTTGACTTAAAGTCCAGTCTGGTTGGAAACCTTCACTCACTATAACTTCACTTTTCATAAACATTAAGGATAAATTAGCCTAGCATGCTGACTGCCTGGCATCAGCCGCCAGAGCATCACTCTGTTCAAACGTTAAAATGTCTGAGTAATCAGCACATAATTTAATGTTTAGCAGTCTTGTCAATTTGAATTAAATATTTTAAGAAAACAGATAAACAGATGATCTCAGAAGGTGATTGCTGCAGATAAATAGTGAAGAATGAGTGATTTTCCTGGATTATTTATTTTCTCCTGCAGTCATGTTTAGTGTATAGTTTTTATTCTAAACCAATAGTCAAGAAGGGAGGACTAAGTTAATTTATTGTTTTGCTTTATGGTCAATTACTGTGAATTCTTGAATTAATATGGAGTTAATTGAAGCTTTTTAAATGATTTCAAATATGCTCAAAATGTAATTGTTGGCTTGTTAAACTTGACAACAGAAAAAGGAACTAATCAATTTCTGATGCTGATTTTGCCCTTTCATCTTTCTGTACCTCTGTGGTTTCAAACATTTTCTGCTGCCCACAGAAATATTGCAACAGGATAATCAATGAAAATCACTTCAGCTGTCAGTGATGATAATGCCGTGGTGGATCAGTACAAGCTGGCTGGATGGATGCTTTCCTCAAACACTAAGTTCAGCATCTGTTTAGTTTTTCCAGTCATCATTTTCCATCAGGCACCTATAATTCTCCTCCATCTATCAGAGCTCTGCAGTCAGCCATCTTCTTCAGCATCAGGCCTCCTTCACCTTCACAATATACATTATTTACCTTCTGTCATGACTTCCTCACTATGAACACTCATTATTCCCTTTTCATGTTCCTCACAGAGACAGTTCAGATCACCTGTCTGAAAGCTGCTTCTGACACTTTGTGATCCACTATGAGTTTACTTTAGAGACCTGCCATTACAAAGAAAAAAAAATTTAGTTTGTTTGCGACTTCCAATTGAAATACTTACAGATTTGATCAATTATTTTAGGTGTCCCTCTTTATTTTGATGTGAAGTTATAGATTACTTAGTGAAGAAGTTTTTTATCCAACTTTTAGTGTAAAACTAACTCAGATCTTCTGCCTCCCATCAGGCACGGCTCGTGGCATCGTGATAGCCACTGGTGACCGGACTGTGATGGGCCGCATCGCCACCCTGGCGTCTGAACTGGAGGTGCGCCAGACGCCCATCAGCATCGAAATTGAACATTTCATCCACCTCATCACCGGTGTGGCCGTCTTCCTGGGCGTGAGCTTCTTCATCCTGTCGCTCATCCTGGGCTACACCTGGCTGGAGGCCGTCATCTTCCTCATCGGCATCATAGTGGCCAACGTGCCTGAAGGCCTGCTGGCCACAGTCACGGTGAGGAGGGCAGAAGGTTTGCTTTTATTCGCTTTAATGGGAGTGGAGAAGTTTTCTGATTAGAGGAGCTTCTTCTGAACAAACACACTTTATTCTAGAACAGAGGTGGCCAAACATTTTGCCCTGGAGGCCAAAACTGGCAAAACTGGTGAATTTTTTTCACCGGCTAAACGACACATTAAATAATAATAATAAAAAAATCTTTACATCAAAAATGATACATAACGTAAGAAAGATTTTGAGCTGTTATATTTTTCAGGTCAGCAATTGTTTTCTTGTTGGCCAAAGTTTTATCATTTTTGGCATGTGGTGTGGGACCAAACAGAATCATTTCAAGGACCAGAAATGGCCCCCGAACCACACGTGGGACACCACTGTTCTACACTGCAGAAACACAAAATCTCAACAAGTATTTTTGACTAGTTTTTAGTCCAAATATCTTAGCACACTTGAAATAAGACCACAAAGATTAAGTAACTTTTCAGCAAGATATAGTCAATTGTTTTAAGTAAATAATTCTTGAATATAGATTAAAAACATAAAAAAAATTTATGAACACTTATAACAACTGCTTATAGCAAGACATTTTTCCTGTTTTAAGTAAATCTCAGTGGAACCTTAGTGGTTTCATCTACATCCAATCATTATTAACTTAAGACAAACTTATTAAACTAGTATATTTAAAAATTTAAATATACTTTTTCTTAATTCAAATGTACTAAAATATTTACACTAAAAAAACAAAAATTATTTGTGATATTTTGTAATGTTCCATTTAGTTCAGATTAAAGTATGTGCTGTCAAAAATATGCTTCGGGTTTACATTAATCATATGACTAAATTAAACATTTATGACTTTTTCATCAGATATTTTAAAATTTTTTAGGGTGGAGAGATTACATGATAATCAAACATTTACAGTAAAAATGTGAATTTATGCCCTTCTTAATATTTGGCCAAATCTCCATTAGTGTGTTGCATCTTAACAAAATATTTTTAGATGCCTTCTAAAGCATTTGGCATAAAACTAATTGAATATTTTACTGCTCTTCTTGTTAATGTTGCAAAAAATCCCATGCATCAGTTTGCATAATATACACAATTTTAAAAGTGTTAAATTTGAGGCTCCTCTCTGCCTTTCATGGCCAAAGCTGGGTTTGATGTGCACATTTAGGGTGATTTTCCCACTGGAAGATGCTGCCACCACCATGTTAGACAATTCTTAGTTTTGAAAACCTCATTCTGGCTCTTTTAATCAATCATTCTTTGTCTGACCATAAAACCTTTTCCCTAAATAGGTTTTTATTGTCCGACATGCAGCCAGATATACATTTTTGGTTGAGTTTGTTGGTGTCGCTTTTCCATCTGCAGGTTTGATGGTTTGTGGTTCTTGGGTTGTTCTTGAACATATTAACCCAGTTTCCCTTCACCTCATGTGGCAGCCTGGTCCAGATACCTGAAACAACGACACGGTTTATTTTTGTTTCTAGAGCAAAGTGATGCCAAACAAACAAATACCAAAACTGGTCATGTAATAAATGCAGCCGGGTAATAATGTCAAGCTTCTGGAATGACCTTCCCAAAGCTAAGCATTAAAAATTAATGCTAAAAAGCTGGGCCCATGCCAGGAAACAAGCCATTTTAAATAAACCAATTAAAATGAACTTCTGCCAAGATGAGTGGTCAAATCTCCAGACAGAATCATGCCACAAGCTTGTTGATGGCTACTTAAAGAAATCAGTAGTTAAGTTGTTCACTTCTCAAGGGAGATCTACGCAGATATTGAGTGTGTGTACATTCATTCATCTCCCTTCTTGATTTCGTATTTTTAAGCTATTGAAAGAATGTCGATATTAGGTTTTCAAAGGAATAATTATAGTATAAACCCTCTGAGACAAATCTGGCTGTTTTGACACAAGGCTTTTGCTTTAGTTATATTTTCTAAGAAGAACCAAAAAGATGCAAGAAAAAAATTAGTACATAAAAGTTGAACTTTATGGTAGATTAAATGTGATGTTTGATTTATTTTTGTGAACTCAACCGAATAGTTCTTGGTTACACACAGTATGATTAGCATTTAAAGCTGTTTGTCAGATTACTTTGCTATTTGGAGGAAAGCAATTCAAACTACACTGAATAAAGTCTGGTGACTCATTTTCTCTCTCTCTCTCTCTCTCTCTCTCTCTCTCTCTCTCTCTCTCTCTCTCTCTCTCTCTCTCTGTCTGTGCAGTCACTCAGTTGATGTCTATAAAAAGACATATTGGCTGTCGGGGAAATAACTTCCTTTTTCAGAGCAACAGTTATTGTTTGAACATGGATAAATGATAATAAATCAGTTAATGTTTGTAAGATTATTGTAGATTTGGATGTAGTCGTCTGTCCAATGTTTTTTGCTTAGTTTCCTCCACACAGTTTTCAAACAAAGGCCGCTTGTTCTTCAGCATTAGCTGATGATGTTCAGCCTGGAACGATAAACTACGTTTCTGATACTTATCTTGCTTCTTGCCTACACACCATCATATTTTTATGCAGATTGGATGCAAATTTATATGCAGACATATTTATATGCAGATACGTTTATACTGAGATTAGAGATACGGAGACAAGCTGCAAAAACCTCCCTGTTTTCTGTCAGATTACGTCACATTTTTCAGAACCCCTTGGCAATGCAGTACAGAGTGAACAAAGTATTTAGTGTCAGCTTAAGTCAGATGATTTACAACACATTCTGTATTTGATTTTCATTATCCAGCTTGCCAGGTTCATTCTATGGAAAGGTTTAGCTCAGGATGAACCTTCTTACCTGAGTCTGACTTTGGTTTAGCCAGTGTAAATCATACAGTTTAAATCCAATCCAATCATGGTTTTAAAAAAAATAGAAAAAGAAAAGTACCCACCATTAATTATTTAATTTTGTTGTGGAAATGAGGGGATCTCTACCAGCTGCAAAAATGATTTAAATCTGA
>CAEGAF010130086.1:0-31392 GCA_903067075.1 Micropoecilia bifurca
ATATATAAGATTAAATTATCAAACAAAACATTTAAACTTTTTGTATCTTGTGGATAAGAGGGAAGCATCTTTGATAGAGAAACTAGGACATTTGGTGATCTGGGGGTTTCATCTCAAGTCACAGTAATTTTTTCTCCCTTTTTTGTTGTGTGCGACGTGTTTGTTTTCTGTGGCTTGGTAAAAATCTGAGAAAACAAGGAGATTTCTTAAGAGTTATTTTCAAAACTTCAGAGTGAGTGAATAAGCTTACAAATATGGATTAAGGTAACTGGATCACAGTTAAAGTAATTGGATCTCTTAAAAAACGTTAAACAATCTTAACAGTTTAATGGCTTTTGCTAAAATTATATTTAAGATTTCCATTTATATTATTCATGACTAAGTAAAGATTGCGTAATGTACGGATTTGATTTAGCTGCCTTCATGTCATTGTGATTTTAGTTAACGTAGGTATTATTTAGATGATAAAAATGTGATTCTGCTCAAGTTGGAAAGAATTTTCTTTATTGCTTGTGACAGGCCAGAAGGATGACAGCAGTGGAAAGAAACTGGTGAATAACGCAATGTGGATTTACTGACTTTAGATGAACACGGCAGAAATAATTGACAGAAAAACAAGCTGGCAAAAAGAAACGGCTGCTTCACAAAAACATATTATGTCATGCTCTGTGTTTTATTCACTCACTTACAGAACTGACAATTATTCAAGTGCATCAAATCACTGAGAGGTCAAACTAAAACATTTTCAGGAAAGCTCTGGGGCACGGAGCTGAATAGTTGGATGAGCATAGCGCTGGCTTTCTCTTACGTTTTCCAGGTTATGTAAAAAGTGTCTCTTTGCTTGTTTCACTTTTCAATTCTTTGCGATTACTTAAGGACTGCAAGGAATCAAATGGAGGACACTGTGTAGCTAAAAGCTGAGAACAGAGACGCCAACATCTTGCTTCATGTTTTAGTACTTGGAATCATTTGCTACTCTGTTGTGCTGACAGCAGCCAGTACATTACAGAGAGGATGATCTTTTTAATGTGGACAGACTTGGTTTGGAGTTTCAGCTCAAAAATCAGCTGATGTCGTTTGGGCATCTAATCAGGAGGATGTTTAACTGCGATCTGATTAGAGGTAAGAGGAAGACAACAGAAGGACGTATGAGTAAAGCACTGCTTTCTACGTCTGTTTATAAATAATTGTTTTCCACTGGGATCGAATGCACTATGGCACCTCTGGACTAAAGTACGGATCATTACATGGGCCACGAGGGATCAACACAGCTCCAAAGAGGAGCAGCCGTATCGACTAGGCTTTCAGATGATCAAAACTGGAACGTCCCTGAGAGCATTGCCAGGCAGACGTCCTTTCTATAAATACCTCTTGATTCTATTCATATTTTTACTGATTTTCCATATTGTCCAAACACATAATCATATATTGTGACGTTCCTATTTTTGGTTTAGAGTGTCTCACAAAATTATTTTCCAAAACTTTCAGATTTAGTTGTTATAATCTTAAGTGTTGTGTTGAGACTTTTTGCTACTCGCCAACAGAAGGTGTTGCATAATATGGGTGTAACACCAAGACTTTATCCACTTCCTTTGCACATTTAGACTATTCTTTCTTTTGCCTATTCTTGCTCTCACATTAGTTGAAATTGAGTGACATTGCCTCAAAAAACTTTCTCTAGTTTTAAAAAAATAGTAATTTATGATGGCCTGTCTGCTTCTTTCTCTGTTATCAACAGTGACCAGAGATTGGCAGGGGGTGAGGGGGTGACACTAACAAAGAATGAACAGATGAACAGAAGGATGAATGCAGACAGATCCTCATAAGACTAAGAGCTCTGCACTGTGATAAAACACTCGAATGGAGACATGATTTAATCATGTTTTCACACAGACACTTCCACGCGGAGACAAATCATCTGAAAGGTTAAATGAAAAATATTTACTGTTCATTTCCCAGATTCAGCCCTCGCCTTGTTATCTAAAAGGCTACAGATTTATAGTAGAGTTTCCATGTTCCTGCTTGTCACTTCGTTCTCTCTCATTTTAATTTAGCTGATGTTGCCAACAACTCCTGCAGATGCAGCTGCGTCCTCTTTTGATTCACTCCTCGCTGCTCCCTGTGACCTTTCCCTGTAGACAACAAGCCATACGCTTTCTGCCTCTTTTGCTTTTGATCAACCTCAGGCACTCGACACTGATTACCAATTTACATATGATGTCATCCATGAAATGTTTGGGAAGTTCCTGAAACGTCTTAATCTCCCCCACCTCCCTAGAGCCCCAGACCTCAGCATGCTGGTGATGTGTTAAAGTGCATCAGACAGAGTATCTTCCATCTTGTGAATGAGGGAGACGAGGTGCAGTGCTGGAGCAAGTTGGCCCAGGTGAGATAGGCATCAGGTCAGGGCCATGCAGGTAATCCTTCAATCCAAACATCTGCACACTTAGGTGTAGACCCACATACTGTTTAAACCACGGCTTGACTTCATTTCTGGCATTTGAGCTGAAGGTGAACATAAACAGGAAATGACATAAATAGCCACAAGCGAGATCCTTTTCACAGACTAATTGAACTCTTAACACTTAAAGCAGGAACGTGAAGCTCCAGGACTGAGAATGGCCCTTAGGAACATTTATGAGGCTGCGTTCACACTGCAGCATGAAGTGACTCATTTCCAATCTTTTTGGAAATTCCGATTTTTTTTTTTGCTGGGACCGTTCACGCTGCCATTAAATGCAACCTATATCTCCAGTGTGAACAGGCAAACGACCTGAAAGTGTTCCGCATGCGCAGTAGAAGGCGCAATAGTGTCAGCGTTCAGTGTTCTGCCAACCGCCATAAGAAGAAGTAGTGCTCAGTGTTTGCGGAACGGTGGAGATTAGTTTATATATTTGAAGTTGTTGTCCGGCATATTAACAACTTAATCCTCATATAGTCCGTCATGTTTATTGTTTTTCTTCCTGCTTGCGTGTATCAGGACGCAGAATAGTGAGATTTGTTGAGAATCGGTGACGTTCAGTTTGGATGAATGCGACCTGAACGGTAAGTTGCATTTGAATCGGATACGTATCAGATATGGGTCACATTCGAAAAAGAATCCGACCTGTGCTGTTCACACTGCCATGAAAAGATCGGATACAGGTCGCATTACGTCAAAAAAATCTGAATTGGGTCATTTCAGGTTGCAGTGTGACTCTTAATAACTTTGGTTAAAAAGGACCAACAATACTTTCAAATATAGATGTAATTGCAAATGCAGAATTTAAGTTTTTTGTGGAGTGATTGCATTAAATTTCCACAACAGAATGACACTACAAGTACAAGCAATATACTGTACATATATTTTTTAAAATATTTTTCTTATCATAAATTGGAAACTTCCATTTTCAGAAATAATCCTTCACAAATATCAACCTTCCTCCCCATAAAATATAATGTTCATGGTTTATTTTTTTCCTTTATTCCAAAAGCTAAATGAATAAAATAGTGGTTCTTTAATAGTGACAACACATTTTCATTAGCAGATCCATATCAAATCTTATTGTATATGGGTCTTTCTGAAGGTTCTGAAACGTCAGCGGTTGTTGACGAAGTTCACTTTGCTTTTTAGGGCAAAAATGGCTCTTTGAATTATAAATGTTGTAGACTCTTTTCTCATAGAAACCTTTTCCTTTTTGTCTTCCTAATAGAAGAAAAGTTTTTGTGCATCATCTTCAATAAAAATCTGATCAGATGCACATGGAGGAAACTCTGATTCTGCTCTGTGCGCATCAGTGGACGTGTTACTGTCACTGCTGCAGTTGGTTTGTCTTTGCTTTGGTGGACGAGGGGCATAAAATCAACCAGCATTAAACCAGCTTTCTTCCATTCCCGTCACAGTCCAAACCATTGGAAACCAGCTTAAAGGTCAATTTAACTATAAAAAATAATATAGTGTTCATTATACAAAGAGACCTTGATACAGTATTCCTTTTGTCTTATATTACAGCCTGACTATGCACTGGCTAGCCCATGTTTCTCCCAGAACTGCCCATCATCTCCATTCTGAAACGTATCACAGAACATCTTCAGATCACAACAGATTACTAATGCCATAACCCAGAGCTGGCGGCAACATTAAAAGATTTCAAAAAGAAAAGAGAATCTGACTTCACTCCTATTCTTAACCATATTTATAGTTTCACTGTGTCCAGTTACTTCTTTTTTTTTTTTTTTTTTTTTTTACAAAATCAGGCTCACAACAATCAAAAACACATATGCCTATAAAACTTGCACACTGCGGCTGATGGACAGTTGCCTAACCTCACACACTGGAGATACACGTATACATAACTGCGCTGCAGGCTCACCCACATGCTTATCACAGAAAACTGCAATACACCTGGAATGCAGTGCTGGACTTTAATCAGGATCTTGATTTAAATACAGATAAAAAAAATGTTGCTTTAACCACAATAAGGATGGCTAAACTTTTATTGTAAATCATTTGTGCTCTTGCTAAATAAATAGGTTTGATCAACCCAACATACCTAATTTGCAGAAGTTTCTACTTATTTTAATTTTCTTTTTTACATTTACTGCAAAGCCTTTCATATTCCCTCCTTATTCCTCACTCTTGTTTTTGGCTGCCAGTCTTAATGTTCATGTATAGCTGATGAATGGGATTATGAATGTACTCTAATGTGACAGTTTAATGTTTTATCGGCTTGTAGCTTTCGTAGCATCACTCTGATTTCCACATCAAAGCATCTCCGCCTGCATCTGACTGCATGCCAGCAGAAGCGTTTTGTGCAGCTTTTGCTCCAAAGTATGTGCGCACGTGGATAAAAGCATCCTGTCCTCACCTCCACTTTTTGATCTTGCGTTGTATTTTTTCTTTTTTCCCGCAGGGGATGAAAAGTTTTTTTTGGCATCAGCATAAAAAAAAAGGATTCACAATAAACAGATGCTGCACAAAGATCAAGCTAATTGGTTACAGTGGACATGTCCTCTTAACATTAAAAACGGATCCAGTTATTTTGTCCTGCTGAAATGATGGATGGAGGGATTCGTTTCGTCACGTCTGCTCAAAGACAACGGGCGGCTCTTTGTTGTGGTGAAGATCCGTGTGTTGGTAGAGTGGCTGACAGATGCACCCATCTTGATTAAAGACACACAGTTGCGTGTCTATTTCTGTCCCTTTAACGTACTTATCTGTGAAGTTTTACATACATCCCTTGAAGTCACATCCAAGAGTTTTGTGAGCTTCTGATACCGAAGTGCTTGTGTTGCAAGCCTGTAACTTGGCAGTAATTTGCAGCAGAGCTTCCCGTGTTATTTTCCAGATAAATGACAGATGTGTGTGTGTGTGTGTGTGAAAAAGGAAAGCACACCTGCCAGGTCAGGAAAGGAGATTTTCACCCTGGCTTTATCTCCTATTTGTAACGCATCACGACTTCATGTGTGGACCCTTTAGCTCAGGAGTAAGTTGGAAAGGTTTTTTTTAGATCAAATCAGATCAAGTTGATCTGATTTGCTTAGCTAGTTAGTAGTTTAGCTTTGATAATTGGTGACTGGGAGTCTTGGTTCATCGCTCGTCATGCTTCGGCTTCTTTGGCCGTGACAAATGACAACAAAATAACTCCAACAGACATGAATTAAAGTAGACCAAGTCCATATCGTTTATTTACCGATTTATGAGTGGAATAAAAGTGTCCATCTTGGGTGTGCCAGTGAGACCCACAGTGACAACTTCTTTCCGTCTCTGGTTGGAAATGAGAAGAAGGAAACACACACTCGGCGGCGGGGTTCACTCGGCTTTTAAGATTCTGGGATGACTGGTCAGATGCCGCAGCCAACCAGGACACGTAACCGGAAAAACACAGACAGGCGCTACCAAAACAAAGAGGTTATCACACTCTCTATGACACCTGGTCACATGGCTTGTAATGGGATTTAATTTTTTTTTATAGCCAGTTGACTAAAGGAAAATCTAAAACTCTAAAAAAAATTCATAGAGGTTCAGGCAACTTTATCAACAGTGTCACTCTTGTGCAAGAACATTAGTTTCATAGCAGATTATGGCTATTTATACTCATGGGGTTGCAGTCTGTTGTGCAACATGTTGCAAAGGACAATGTCTTAAGCCTAGTAATGTATTAATAACTTGATCTTCCAGAGGTTTGAGTTGTTTTAGCAGTTGAATGTTAAGCACTTCCATCTTATTATCCAAATGGATCTTTTCCAAGTTTTTGTCCACATTTTAAGACTTGAGTCTCAACATAGGGAGAAAATATTTTTCACTGAAAATTTGCTGGTTTTCTTGCTAAAAGTTTTCACTTCCAGCACGGTCTGGATTTTATCGCCTTGACCCCCGATTCTCTCCGGTCGGTATTTGATTTTGGTCAATCGGCGAACAGAAGAAGAACTTATGAACGATGACATTGATTTTCTGCGCTGTTATTAGAACTGTAGTCTGACTGTAGCTTTACTAGTGGCAGCAGTGGAAGTGAACGAAGTTGTTCAGTCCATGTTGGTGATCCTGCTGGTTATTGAATTAACATATCATTCGAGAACCCAGACCTGCTGTATGAAGTAAAGTATAGAACAAGAAGCTGTTTCTTTTTTTTCTTTAAATCTTTTTGTAACTAGGCCAGCCTGCAAAAAACAACAACACATGTAAAGCATCAGTGTTGTCACAGTAGCAGATGTTTATCTAACATTATCCAATATGAATTAGGTAATGTTAGTCTGGATCTAATTTAGAAACTAAACAAAAACATTCCTTTTGAGTCATTGTGGTATTGGGAGTGAGTCAGTTTGTATTGTAGTTCAGAGTTACTGAAGAGGCCAACATTGTGTAGAGCTGCAGCTCTGAAACTGCCAAGCATAGCCGGCAGTTTATGCTTGTGGACATGCATCCAGTGAGACAATTTTGATCTTCGGGTGTGTATTCATAACAACTTTTATAGTCAGTGATTTGATTATGACTCTACGGTGGAAAACAAAACAACAAATCTGTATTTTTGTTTACAACACACACAAAAAAGGATAGACTGGAGCCAAAGAAACGTAAACCTCTACAGATGAGAGGAATGTGGGTAAAAAAACAGAACAGCTGCTTCTGAGTGCCTTAAAATTTGCTAGCATGATTGGATGAGGACGTTGACGGGTAGAATGAAGGCCATCTGGCAACATTCAGCCATGAATAGGGCATCGTTACATGTGTGTGACGCTGGTCTTATCATAGGTCATAGATGAATATCTGAAAAGTTATTAACGGAGGAGAAAAGCCTTCAGGTTTCCATCAAAGTCAGTATTTTTACTGCTGCTCTCGCTTTATTTGCAGCTTTTCCCGCACATCAAAGATATCAGCTGAACGTCATGAACACATTTCTTCTAAATCATAAACAGCCACTGTTGTACGAGGCGAACAGATTTCCTAAATACTTTGAAATGGTCCGATCGTTGCCTCAACATATTCCAGAGCTTCTCAAGGACATTTTGTTGTTAAAGTCCAGGGCCTTTACTTTAATTTTTCATTTTTACAGCATGCAGACATCAGAGGGGCCAGCTTCAATGTCTGATGTTCAGAGACGTAAATGGATCTACTGGATGGGTTACGGCAGCTGGTCTTGGATCTCAGGAACCGTTTCATACGTCTTACACCCAGTTTACTGATTTTCCCTTCTTTTATGTTTTGGCAAAGTTTTACGGGGTATTTTAAACTCTTTTCTTGCTAAAGGTTTTTTTCCAGATAACTTTTGTGCGAAGAGTGAAAGAAGTCTTTCAGTTGGCCTTGCTTTAAAAATCAAGTGTGAAGTATAACCGAGCAGCATTTTTTTTTTTTACCAGGCTAGTTTCAATCCCACTTTGATGCAATTTGTTTGGACAATTAGTTTATTCTCATAACATGAGGCTTTTTTTATTTTTCTTGTGCTTTTTTTTGTATAAAACATTACAAAGATAAACTGATAACAGCAACTCCTTATTAATTAATGTAGTGCTTTAAATAATAAGTGGTAGCCAAACATGTTTTAACTTATTACTCCACAACAATTAAAGTTTTATCTAAATTCAAAACAAAGTCACAATCATAAAACACATTTATAACCACCAAAAACTCCTTCTTTGTTCTTTCTACCATTTCATTATAATTTCCATTGTGACTGGTGGTTCACTAATAAATGCTGGCCCACTGTTGGGAATCATCAGAGAAACTTTTCCCACACTTTGTTGTTCTCCTGCTGGAAAAACAACCAACACACTAAACGAACCAGTGTTTGTCTTTGCCATGCGTACTTTGTAGTGTGGGGTACAAGTTCATGGTAACTCTTCATGCTGTGCTGTGAGCCACACTGTGCTGGTGGGGACAAACCAAACAAAGGCACTTAGTCCTAATTATGGAGGAAAAGGTTGAAGGTGGAATAAAATCCTAATCCCCCCCTAATTCAGGCTGGAGATAAGGGTATAAGCAAAACAAAGAATTTCATAATAATAAGACAATTTCTCTGGGCAAATTTCCACTAAGCTTCTCAGAATCCGATTATGCTCCGTCTTAAGAGGTTCTGGAGTTTTTCTTTCCGGTGAAAATTCAACTCCTCCACTTTTTCCTCCTGCTGTTCTCTGGTCACCTCATGGACTCCTGTTGTACTTTATTCTGATTGGATCAGCCCACTCTTGTGACCTTCCTCGCCATTGGTCAGTTTTGGGACACAAGGTATGAAGCCACCAGCAGAGTTGCAGAACCTGGACTCTCTCTCTCTCTCTCTCTGTCTGTCTCTTTCTTTGCTTCTTTTCACAGATGAGCTTGTTTTGGGGTTTTAGCTTTTTTGTTAAACTATGAATTAGCTTTGATTACAGAAAAGCTTGGTTTGATTTCTTTGGCGCCCTCCAAATCGGATTACTACCTGACCTGTTTGGAAATCACTTAAATCAAGCCAGTCTGGGGCACCATGTGGGTCAGAAACAACACTTTCTGACCAACTCTGGTTAGACTACCGTCCTTGATTTCTTGCTTTGTCTCGGATTTAATTCTAGATCCTAGCCATTCTTCCAAATTGAAGCCTTATAATGCCACAAAAACAAAAAGTAACACATCACACTCCCTTTGGTAGAAATTCAGTGGTTGTCTCTTAATTTTTAAATTAGTTTTGAGACCAAAATATCTTCCAGCACTTTTAAGCTTCTGAGCTTCACAACTTGGGCTTCCCATGCTTTGTTTCAGAGCGTGAACTCTACATCACATCATCAGGGTGTGAAGACGGACCAGTCCAGACTTGTCCTTGCAGCTGCACCCATCCCTTTGACCTGTGACTCCTGACCTTTGACCCCCAATTTTTCACTATATTGGCTAAGAAGCAGGTTAACCTGAGGGACAGCAGAGAGTAGTTAAAACTCTCATCCTGATCAAATTTTGTTTGATCAAAGCAAGAATATTTAATATTACTTAATCTCTTAAACAGACGTTTGAAATGGGTAAAACAAACAAACATTTTTGACAGGTGATTGTAAAACCCAAATAGTGAAGTCCTAACATATCTCTCCCTTGTTTCTTTGCATCTTAGTTCCTTACTCAGTTCGGTCTTGATGTCTGTCAGCCAACAACCCCAGGAGGTTTGACCTTGTTGCTCCAGGCAGAATGAGGTCACAGGTGAGTTTCATATCCTCTTCCTGTTGGCGAAACAGGTCTGTACCTGAACGGGTTCGCCAAATGTCCCGTCATTTCAACGTGTAGCCTTTAGTGCCTTTAAGGAACTTTGAGGTCTGGAATATTTTTTTAAGATAATGACTTTCTAGAAGTGTCGATGGTCAGAAACAGGTTTTATGTTGTGTGCATTAGAAAAACATTTGGGCAACAAAATACTTTTTTTTAGTGTGTGTGTGTTTTTTTTTGTAGCATTAGTACCATGATAATAAGTTACATTTATTTAGATGCAGGGAAAGTTATTCGTTACGCCTTTCATCCACGGTTGAAAAATAACCCTTTTGTAACTTCGTCAGGAAATGTAATCATTGGCCCTGTCGTTGTTTAACATTCAGTCCATTAAACCATTACATTTCAGAACCAGGGGTCAAATTGTTCCCTTCTGCTTTTTGAAATCCGAGTAGGTTTTGCAAGGCTTCCTTAAAAATGTTCCTATTCAGATTTTCTCATTTTATCAGTGATGGGCATCTAACCTCAAAAACCACTTTGACGGAATCCAGTTTCCGTCCTGCTGTTTGAAATCTATTGAGCCCGGGGCCGTTCTCTGGGATTTAGTTTCGAGGTTCACTGCTACACAGCTGTAATAAATGTGGCATTGAAAAATGTGGATCTTTTGTTTGCTTTTCATGGCTCACACCTTAAGTGGAATTATTTTAATACAGCTTAACGTCACACAGAGTTAAAGCAGTAGCCACTCTTCTTTTACAAAACCATTTCTTTGTGCCTTGTGTAGGTGCGTTTGTCATTTCTTATCAGGAATAAACTTATGAATGATTTTGAGCCAGAACCATATGTGCTGCTGGGGTATAATCAGTAAGATTTGACCTATTGGACCTGAATTTTGCGAGTGTCGTCATTAAAAAAGTTCATTCTAAATAGTTTAGTCTTCTTTTTTTTGGCTTTTGTTCTCCTCTTTAATTATTTATGTTATATCCCGTCTTGTCAATTCCAGGTTCTGGTGTTCTGTCTCCTTCCATCTTCCTCTTTCTATCCTTCCATCCCCCGTGTTTCATGTCTAAACAGTAATTGCATGCAAAGTGAGCCATGTGAAGCTGCACTGGACTGAATCGCCTCAGGGTAGAAAGCAGACAAAAACAATGAGGTGTGAGCAGAGGGAGAGAGTTTTATTTTATTTTTATTTTTTTTATAAGGGAGGGAAAACAACAATTTTGGGGTCAGATTTTGTGTGGATGAGTTTGTAAATTTGGGTTCAAATAAAAATGGATACAGAAGGTCATTGACTTCATTGTTGACAACGCAGAGAAGATTTAACTAAGTCCAACAAACGCATAACAAATTCAGGTTTTTGTGCTAATGCTTTATTTAAACCAGTTGGGGTCCAGAATGGGGCCATTGTGAAAAATTAAATTAAAAAAACTATTAGTCAAGAAAATAAGTAAAAAACAAGCAAAAAAAACAGACTTTTTTTTTTTTATCAAGGCTTGTCAATTATTTACTTATTACTACAAATATGTAGTTGCTTGAGAATGTTTACCTATGTTTTTCTTGCTTTAAAGATGATGTTCCACAGCTATTTGAACACTTCTTTAAACCCTTTATTTAGCAGGGAATCTCTTTTCTAACAGATCCTGTTGAATGGCGTTACTTCAAGTTCACAGTTGTGTCTTATTGTTCTATGTAACTCGTATTTCCTGAAGTTTTGTAACCCTTATCAGCTGCATTGTATGTTTCTGCATACATGAGTAGTCAGTGTGACGGAGCATTCTCTTCCTGAAATTGACCCCACTTAAGGGAAAAAAGAAAAAAGAAACTTCCCTTGGTCAGACTGATATCATCAAAAGGTTTACAAGCAATTAGGGAAGGCTTCTCTTTCAGTTGTGGCTGCTATAGATTAGCTAGTTGCATGTCAATCATTTATGATGTTTTCCAGAAGGTTTAATTATAATCCATGTTTTTATCCGGACAATTACACAGGGCTAAAACAACATAAATCAAAAAGCAATCCATGTTCTGTTAGGGCAGCTTTGTGTCTGAGTGTTGGCATTGCTAATACTTGATGTAAAGCTACGCTGTAACCATACATGCTGTAGGTGTTTCCACACACACACTATGTAAGATAAAACACACGTTTTTGTAAGCTCTGCTTTTCACTCTCTTCCAAAATTTACAGAATAACTATGCTTTGCTGCTGCCACTTTAGTTATTTAGTTTGAAGAGGAGCTCAATACCCGAAGCTTGTTGATTTGTGATTCCTAATGGAGTCCAACATTTGGATTCACTGGTGAAAAACAGATGGAAAATCGTGTTTTATTTTCACTCCAAAGAATGAATGAAAGCAGGTGTATGGACTGTCGCACTCTAGTCTTTTTTTTTATTATTGTTACCCTGATTTGACATATTGTCCGTCGCTTGTGGTTCGCTGCCCTCACACAGTTAATGGGCTATGAGTACAGCAAGAAAAGGAGAAATTTCTTTGCAGAATGCTTGACCGAAAGAAAACAGTTTGTTTGGAAAGGAAGCGAAGCCGTGCAGAACGGCCGACTGAATACTGATCCAGAAAGGAGAGGGAGCGGAGGGGTGAAAGCTTGTAGCAACAGCCGAGGAAAACAAAGTGTGATAAAGGAGCAGCAGGAGATGTGCTTCAGGGGTAGAAACAGAGGCTCGGGGTCAAAACCTCCCCCCAAGGAGCTCTGCAACAAGACCGTCAGCAAGGCAAGAGGTTAGACCACACATACGTTTTGACAAATCACATACTTGAAATTTCTTCCAATTTGAAAAATGGAAACGCTAGGAAGACGCCGAGATGCCCTGGAGACGGGTTTTCCCCTGTTTCTAAGGTCACTTGTGTGGGACGATAAGTTAAACACTTCTCAAGTATAAAACTGGAGATGAGGTGAAGTCAAGAGATCAATCAGCTCTCTTGTCCAAATTAAACTCATCCAATATGAGTTGTCTTATGAGTGGAGACGTGGCTAAACCTGCCTGAAATGAGGCACTTGGAAAAAGGAAAAAAAAAAGCTTAAAAAAGTGGTGTTTTTTAGAGCTACTTTTATTATATGCTGATATGAGATAAAAAAATGGAACTAAAAAAATTTACGAAAAAAATGAATGAAGACCAGAAACAGCCTAAGCGTGACATCCTTCAGTACTGTTAACATTTTGCAGATTGATTTCCACTTTAAAATGACACAGTGTTCAGTGTTTTTTTCAGATCAGTGTGTGTGGTCGTAGCTGCTCAGCTCCTACACCTGCACAGGTTGGTCGTGTCACTCTGCAGTTGATAGTTCAGACTACATGACCACAGAGGGACACGTTCAAACCTGCATGCGTCTTTCTCTGCACTGATTTTTTTTTCTTTTTACAGTAGGAATGTGTCCAGAGGTAGTAAATACTTACATTTACTTAGGAAACGTTCAAGAAAAAAAAAATGCTTATAGGAGTCACTGCACAGTTATATGTATGTTTTTTTGTTTTTATTTTGAGGAAGTTCTACTTGAGTACAATTTCTGGCTGTTCAACCTACATCAGTTTACTTTATTGAATGAATGAAGTAAACTGACCAGAACTTTGTTTCAATTAAAAACTGCTTGCGGCAGAGACATAAACGTTCCGTTTTTATATAAACTTTATTAATCCAGTGACATTTTCCATCTGCAGCTCCACTTAGAGGCCAGCTGAATAGTCAGAACATATTATATATGTTGCCATAGGAACTCATTAGCACTGTTCTTTGAAGAACTGCATAATGACTGACAAGTTGTTCAATGTCAAAGAAAACATTAAAAGAGAACAAGGATGTGACTTTTTCACATATTTTTTACAGCAATGAACAATTTTAAAATTACGAAGGATGGCAGCTTGGCTTATAAAGAGCTACTCAACATGAATATGTGGGTGAAAAATCTGTGGGCATTACTGGAGATTTTCTTTTTTGTCATAAAAGTTAATGATCAGAGCAGCCAAACATCTGCTTTAACCATGGGAGGGGAAACTAGTGAAGGTTACTAAGAACAAAGTCATGGCTCTGTATGCAGAGGAACAGAAAGTCTGGCAATTCAGAGGTATCATGGCTACTGAGCACAACACTTGCTCCAAATGCAAGGAGGATAGTAGATTTAAAAAAAAGAAAACCAGAAAGTAAAGGCACACTTTACAGGGTAAACTTAGAGCAAACCAGAAAACACAAACGTTAACCATATTAAGGACACAGGCAAAGCAGCTTTAAGTGAAAAGTGGCTTACTTAAATCTTCTTCCAGAAAAAAATAAAATGTCACAAAGGATAAAATAATATATGGTCTAAATTATTGGAAGTTTCTGACCCGCCAACATAACATTTAGGGGTAACAAAATCGAACAATGTTACATTAAAACCAGTTCAGCATATAGGAAAAAGAAGAAGGACAGAAAAGGAACATGAATGACTGATGAAAGAAGCAGACCTACTGAGGTCATGTATGTTTTTCTTTAGTGACTTAATAGATTAACTGGATTAACCGTGAAAACAATGTGATGAATAAAGTTCGATTAGGAACACAAACAAGGCTCCAATAAATATCTTTCTGCAGAGAAGGGAGTTCTGGTACGAGTGAAACAAAACAAAGGTAACATCTGAGTAGAATCACACTCCAGTAGTTTTGAAATGTTTTTTTTTTCTCTTAATGTTCTCGATTCTGGATTAATAACAGGTATTTTGTAAAAGGCAATGGCTTGAAAATGAATACAGGAAACTGGCGTTTTCTACTGCGTTGTGGTCACATCTCAAATACTCACTGCATGTGTAAAATAACAATCACGACTACCGGGTCCTGTGGATTTTGTACGTTAGCATAAGACACTTTTCTTAGCATCTACCAATGCAGTAGGCAGTAGAGCTTCTGCTTTATCCTCTAAATAAGAACATATTGGCAACCAACACATGTATTATAGAGCCAGTCAAAAACAAAAGCTAATTTCTTGTTGTCCACAAAAGCAGGAATAAGGCAGCATTGGCGAAACTTTTTTTATGCTTAAAGCAACATTCACTCATAGCTGTGTTGCCCATCTTCTGTCTCTAATCAGACCACATCATGTCTTCCTTCCCTGGTCAGGCTTAAACAGTCGGTATATTGGATCTGTAGTTTCCCAAATACCAACTAAGTTTTATTCTAGTGTTGATTAAAAACACATGAAGTAGTGTCGGAGGAAAATAGAAGAAGCATCAACAAGAGCAGTTGCGTCACTTAAGAGCTTTTCTTATCCTCTTGAGTCATTTCATGTACTGAAAATAAAACCTATTGACTAAAAAGGGCTGTGATAAAGGGAAGAGGTTTTGGTTACCACTTCCCTATGTTTTTTTTCCCAAAAAATATATATATACATTTTTAACTGCATTTTTGATATAAGGAACCATTTATTAAGGGGAATGAAAAACGTTTTATCAGTCCAAACGGAAAAGTCAAAAAAACCAAGTTGTTCAGCAGTTTCAAACGTTACACGTGGCTGTTTGAAGGAAAACCTGATTTCACCTAAAATGTTATATCATTTTCAAGATGTCATTTAGCTGTAAATTAAAACAGTCTTGGTCATGTGTGATTTTTATCTTTGTCCCTGGGAAATCGGAAACAACTGAGCAAACATCCTCGAAGAGTTATTAATTCATATTGCCGGAGGTTTATATTTAATATAAGCCAGATCGCCTTAACTTTCTGACTTCTAATAGACAATAAAGGGTTTACACAAATTAAACGCTGCAACAAGAGCTGTGAAAGCCAGTAATAATAATAAAAATGAAACGTAAAGATTCATGGAATTGTTTTCTCAAAAGTGGCCAACAGTGGAAACTCTTAATAATGTTGCTGATGACAAAATGTTGTGTTCTCCATTTAAGGGTCATCCAGATCTTCCATCCATGAAGTAAAGCAGGAAGAGAAATCTACAAAGTTAACATTACTAAAAAAAAAAACAGGAATGGTATTCATTAAATCTGCTGACTTGACAACTTGTGGACGTCCACTTGCTGGAGCGTGAAACACAACTACAGCATGACAGACGAGAGTTTCGGGTCCGGGTCAAATCCACAGCCACGTCTGGACAGTACCGCACATCTGTCAGTGTCAGAACAGCTGAATGTTTTTTACCCACAGATTAATAATACATCACTCTCACTGATTATTTTCAAATATCGTTGAACCATTCACTGAATATTTTAGCATTTTATTTTATTACATATTTGTCTTGATACAATAAATTGACAAGAAACGTCAAGTCGTTTTTCTGAGCAACTGAGCAGGTTAATTGAAAACTGATTTTAGCATTGAGCGGTACGTAAAAGGCAGAGTTTTTTAAAACATATCCTAAAAATAAGAGTCTAAGTAAACTCTGAGAGTTCAACTATACAGAAAATATCGCCAAATGTAAGTGGCTTAAAAATATTCGTCTTTCCCCTGCTGGATTGGATGTGGTCGATGAGAAGTGAGACGGAGGCTGCTGAGTGAGTAGTTTCCAGGGAAGAGCAGCTTGACTCGCATCATGGAATAAAACAGCCATGAAAGAAAAAAAAACAGCTGAAGAAAACGAGCAGCAGAATCTCCAGCCACGTTAGGAGAGAACGGGGTTAGAGGAAGTTTGTAGACTGAAACTGATCCGGCGGATGAAAGGTTAGACATAAACATGGTGGCAATGATTAAACATGAATAAGGGCGCCGAGTGTCTATTACAGTAATAAAAGTGATTATTTATGAGCAGTAAAAAGATTTCGAAATACTTAACTATTAACTCTGATAAGAAGACGTAGGTTGTGAGTACGAAGCAAATTGTGCAAGATAAAGAACAAGATAATGTCAGGCTTTTCCAAACTAAATTAACTTGCTCAAACATCTTGACTTTGGGAGAAATCATCACTAACAAAGTTCAAGGACAATTATGACACCTGAAAACACACCTGCACACATTCACGTCATATGATTTATTTTAAGCTGAAATTATATATTCTATGAAAATCTGGAGAAATGTTTTAGCTAAACAACATTCGGTTTCTGTTGTGTTCTTATTGACCAGAATCAACAAATACACGGTTGTGTAAACTTATTTCTCTGCTTGATCACAGAAAACTGTAATGGCTTCACAGAAGGTATCTGCTTCTTGTCTGCCTGGACTTGTGGCAGGCGTGAGAGTTATCCTCCTGTTCCAGACTTCACCCACATGGCAAAGCTGTCGTGTTTTTGGAGCCATACCCTGTCAGCTAAATAACGCTTGTCTAAGATTTGAAGAGACGTTTTTAACAGAGCATTAAATGAGGAATAGTGGTTGTTGAACAGGCTTAAAGAAAACCCACCAAATATTTAAAACGGTCTGGAGAAAGTAATATTATGGGGGGAAGGGAGGATGTGAAGGGCAATGAATGTGATGGTGAGGAAAAAATTAAAAGAGTCAAAGTTTGTTATAGTTTTCGATGTGGAAAACCTATGACCTACATCAGCAGTTGAAGAAAAGGGAGAGTAGAGTTTGAAGAAATGCTCCAGAAGCAAATTAGTTTTTTTTATAAGCAAGAAATTTACTGCAGGTTTTATAAGAACAGAAATAGTCGTTTCTTAAATTGTAGTTTAAGAACAGCTGCGCTTTGAGGATGTTACGAGTGAATCGTTGAATCTGTGCATCGATGAATAACAGAGTGGCAACCCGAGATGAAAATATTCAATACTGGATATTTAAATGTGGGTTGTCCAGTGAGGGAGAAAATAATCAAAAGTGTAATTTAGGAGCAGATACTTGAAAACCTAACAAACTGGCACCTTGCTAAATAATTTGAAGCTAATTTTGCTTTTGCTAATTTTAGTTAAAACTTGCTCATTTCATTGTATTATATTACTAGAAGTAGTTTCTTCTATCATAAGGAGACAAAATGGGAGTCAAAGAGTCATGAGAAAAATCCTTGCTTGGTCAGGATAGAGAAGAAAGAAGTCTCATTGCTAACATGGGTGTGGAGACTTTTCTCTTTTCTCACATTCAGCCATGTGAACAATGAGCCAAAGATAACATCAAAGACTTTGGAAGAGTTTAATACATGTACTTAAGAGTGTAAAGTTAACACAGGACACACACAGACAACTAGGAAAAACCAATCAAATGAAAGGACAACAAAAAAACTAGCAGTGAGATTTTCCACGGGTCATTTTTAAAATTTCATTTAAGGTAATCCCGACTAAAGACCTCAAGAGTTCTCAACGATTTCGCCCAAAGAAGGTCAGTGCACTAAACGATTCAGACTGTACATTTATTTCTAAAAGGTTGATGAAAAGACAAAATACAAGTTCCAAATAAAACAAGGCTTGAGAAATCCAGTTTACTGAGGTTTGGCTTCAACCTTTGAAGGGATTCGCCTTCTCAGTGATTTATCCAGGAGAGATAAATTCTCGAGCTAAAGCTTGACAGAAGCTAAATCTTTAGGGTTTTGCTCACGCATTTACAACCTCTTTGTTTTGTAAATCTGCTCGTTATGCCATCATCTTCCCGTTGATTTTTTTTTCCAGTTTCCGTCTGTTTCTGGATCTCTTGGATATGTACAGTGAGTGTGTCTGCAGGTTTAAGTCTTTGTCTGAGTGTGTCACTGGCTGCATGTTCTCGGGGGGAGACGTCTCAGGTGCTGTCCACCATGTGTGTGCATTTAACAGAAATTACCGGTCATGACTCTTTTTCTTTCTGTGAAGCAGCGTCATATAAGCCTATTTGGTCCTGAAAGAGAATCATCTCATAACTTTTCAATCACATCTTCCTCACTCCTCCCAGCTCTTTCTCTCTTTTTTTAAATGCACGATTCTACAAACACACCCACTCATCCCTTTAGCTCCTCAAATTCAACAAAAGGGTTTACCGATGCTTAAGGGTTGTTGGCAACATTTTTAATCATATCTGGCACGAGCTGAGTCTCTGACAATAATGAAGTCTATTCCTAGAACCCTTCTATCTTTCTGTTCTCTATCCACAGTTTCCTTTTTTTCTGGCTCATTTTTTCATGCAATCCATCTGGCAGCTTCTCCCTCTCCTTTAGGTCACTTTCTTATCCCCTCTGCACACATTCAAGGCCTGCCATCCTCCCCACAATCCCATTCATCAAACCGTTGCCCTCACTCGTCTACAGATCCACCTTCCTCCTCTTCCTTCAGCACTTCCACCCAAACCCTCCATCCGGCTAAGTCTAACAATGATGCAATGCTCTGCTTGTGCCTATTCAATGTGTATTTTACGACCTGCATGGATCCCAATGGGGGGGTTTTCTTATTAACACTCTGTATTTATCTCATTTATGAATTCTGTATCTTTGGTTTAGATACTCCTCCAGTTACTGCAGGCACTAGAGTTTGCTTAGGTCAAAAAGAGCTCAGTCAAAAAGTGAAGCTGTGAATTGCTGGTCTGGTCACAGCTAAACTTTCACTCTCCTGAGTTCTGGATCATCAGAGACGAGCAGCTGAGATCACCTTTCCTTATAAGACGCAGCATTAGGGATAGTATCATGAGTTTCACCAACCAGGAAGAAGTCGTCACATAGCTGCTTCTTCTCCATCTCATCTGGTCTGGACGCCTCCCTTTGGAGAAACGGCATATCTGTCCCATACTTTTCTCCTTATTTCACTTTTTCTTTTTCTTTTTTATGTTACAAGGAGACATTAACTCCTTTAAAAAATGCAAAGAACCCACATAAAATTCTATGTCGCTAATAAACCAGCTCACAACGAAGCGTCTGTGTGCTTGATGATTTTCTACCGAGATAAAGCAGGAGAGACTCAGAGAGATAGGAAGGGTACGGATCATAATTGGAGTGGACAGAACAGAACAAAGGAGGCGAGGCAAGGACAGAAGGGAGAGAGACTGAAGCAGAAAGTGGCAAGAGAAAAGATGGAACAGAGGAACACATTAAAGCCAAGGACAGGACGGAGGAGCGAGGGAGCGATGGGAGGGGAGGGAATAAAAATGGGGACAGAAGAGTCAATTAGATGAATGTAGAAAGAGAGGCAGCTGTAAGCTTCTATTTATGTTGACTAGGGTTGGTAAGAGTCCCCATTTTATGAGAATCAAGTGAACTGATTAATAAGATCCAGCTATGTATGTTTTGAACTGATCATCAGCTTACCCTCTGTGTTTTGTACAGTTACCTGATGGTTTAAAAGAAATGTGTCATTAGAGCTCATTGGCACTTTGTATTATTTACACTCTCAAGAAGGCCTTCATTTTCTTGGTAACAGAGACTATAAGTGTGATGAAATGTTTGACAACTCCCACTATGAGTGGATACATGTTATCTGTTTGTGTCCCTTCCAGCAGTCTAAAGCGGTGTTCATTTGTCTTCCATTCCCAATGGTGGCCCGTTTTCTACCCGTAAGTATCAGTTTCGTTCCGTGTGTGTATGCGTGTGTGTTTTTGTATTTGTGTGTGAGACTCTTTGGCAGACTTGCTCTCAAGGTTTTCTGATGTAGAGGCTGTTGTGTCGAGCCACTTATCAGTGTTGGAGTGCCCTTGAGTCGCACCGCAAATCACATACAGCCACAAACGGGAACGCCCGCGTGACTCACACACATTCACCTTCGAGTTTGCGTTCACCTTCGCTGCGTTTCATTTTTAAAAAATATGTTGGACAAAGAAAAACAAAACGGATGAGAAAACCAGACACTTTGACCGTAGCGTAGAAGATAAAGACAAACAGACCGTTTTAGACACAGAACACACACTTGGTTCCCACGGTGGAGGGCGAGTGTGTTTGGTCTGTTAGGCTTTGGTCTGGGCTTATCATGTCATAACAACTCTGAGTTTCTGTGTGTGTGGGGCAGATACAAGCACACACACACGCACACGCACACACACACACACACACACACTTAGGCTCTTGGTTTGAGTAAAGGTCAAGGAAGGCCTCATAAAGGAAGTAATGAAATAGACACAGACAGCATCACTTCCTTACAGAATACTGGGAACACAGATTTCACTTCTTTGAATTGGTGTGGCGCTAAAAATGATGTGTTAATTGACCTTGAAAACCCATTAAAGCAAAAGATAAATAGACATTTTTTTCTTATGAAAAGTCTCAACTGAAAGACTTTCCAATTTCAAGAAAGTCTTTAATCCCACAAAAGTTTAAATTTTGCTCCTCAATCATGGGAATTTTAACAATAGACAACCTGTCAACACTTATTTAAAACATCCATCCATTTTCTTTAAACTCTTGTCCCTTATTGGGGTCTGGAGGGTTGCTGGTGCCTATCTCCAGCTAACGTTCCGGGCGAGCGGCAGGGTCACCCTGGACAGGTCGCCAGTCTATCGCAGGGCAACACAGACACACAGGACAAACAACCATGCACACACACACACACACACCTAGGGGCAATTTGGAGAGGCTAATCAACCTGACAGTCATGTTTTGGACCTTGGGAGGAAACTGAAGTACCTGGAGAAAACCCACCATGCACAGGGAGAACATGCAAACTCCATGAAGAAAGACTGGGGCTGGGAATCGAACCCAGAACCTTCTTGCTGCAAGGCAACAGCTCTACCAACTGTGCAGCACTATTTAAGACATATCCTGTCATAATAAACTGAAAGTTTGATGCCCTTTTCATGTCCCCATTGTCGTCCTTTACCCCAGATCCTCAGCACAACGTTCGAGGGACGTCCCGTGGCTTATAGCTGTAGATATTCAATCAGCGTAAAGCATTTGTTGATATTCTAAACTTAAAAAATTACAAAATGATTTTTAAAAGTTTTAGGCTATTTGTTTGAGTAGAAAATAAAATACACAAAAAAGGCAGATTTCACTACAAATCCCATTATTTTTGGAATAACTTCAGTGCAAAATGTTTTTTTTTTTTATCGTTTGCGCCAAAATTACTGTCACTTCTTCCTTACTTTTTGGTGTTATGAAAACCACCTGGGTTGGGAGAATGAATATCTGTTTGGTCTGGCTGTGTCACATCAACACAAAGATATGGGCGAGTTTTCAATTTGGCGCCGGCATATTGCCTCATTTAAACTGTGTGAAGTGCTTAAGTTCACAGAGGCTGTTTGATGTGTGAACTGACTTCTAAAGCAGATCTACCTTTGTGTTTAGCTTCAGAGTAGGAAGCACTTGGAAACTCTGAATCATTTAAGTTCCCTCTTATAGCATGACATGTCGGCCTGTGAGCATGACGGTAAAATTATGACTCCAAAACTCTTATTCTATTTTCTGTTCATTTGTTGATGAACATATGATAAAGACTGATAAAGAAAACATATGATATTAAAGCATATAATCATGGTATGTAAACGTCTGACTTTACGCCGAGAATAAGTGAGTGAAGAAGGTTATAAGGAAACAAATATAAGTGCTTATCTGATTAAAATAAGAAACTGTGTTCAGTACTTCAAAAAGACAGCTTATTATTCTAATTTTAATAAAATACACTTGTCATTTATCCCTGCTGCATGTCTTTTCTTGGTAAAGACCACATGGTTAACACTGGCAGATGTTTCAAGCCTCTACATTAAAATTCCTCCATTTTCTCACATGCACAGACAAAAGCAGCAGTCTTGTTGCGGCTAAATCAAATCTCGCCCATCCATCAAACCCAACTCACTTCCAGCTGCTTCAAAAACCGTGTTGATTTACATCAATGTTTTTGCATCTCATTATGGGTTTTGTTCTTTTAAGTGAGGTTCCTGTAAGTACTAAACCTTTTTTGGGGAAGAAAACATTCCAATAAGGGAGCTAACATGTGGGAGAGAAGGAGCCAAAGGTCAAGATTAGGAGAAAAATCCAACAAAGGCGACAAAGAAGGAGAGAGGAGGACCAGAGCACAAAGGGACGAGTGAAATTTAGATACAGTAGCTGGTAATTCCACTTCCTGGACAGGAGGTTTATCTCATTAAAGGGGCCCTGTGCAGTGAACTACAGAGAGGGTGAAGGATGATCAGCCAAGTGTTTACTTTAGAACCATTGGAGTCTCAAGTCCTCTCTGAAAGGACAAGTCTTTGAAAGAGAGACAAGCGGAATAAGTATATTGGTGCCACGCGATGGCACACGTGATTCTGACACGTTTACATGTTTGTAAAGAGATTTTTATGTTTTTTGTAATTATAATACTTGTATTTGTTAGTATTTTTTAAAACTCTTCTCATTGTAGTTTTTTTGCATCTAGTGAAATCATGCATGTTTGTCATTGCAGCAGAAATGGAAAATATTAAACAAAATGATCTATCTTGGCCAGGATGAAAGATCAAAACTCTGTTATATGTATCAAAAATATTAAACAAGAATCAAACACATGAATTAAGTGTCTCTGTTTGAACCTTTGTTGCAATTTTTTGATTTCCTTCAGAGTTCACAGTCTATTTAGCCCAGGTTCTGATTCCTGGTTCTGGTTCCGAGTCGTCAACCCCCAGACCTGGGAGGGGTGTCCACAACTTCGGGATTCATAGAGCAACACAAGGAACGCGTTGTTCTTTTCGTCTGGTCTCCTTTTTGTTCCTTCCATTTTAATTTGACCCAGCTTCTTTCCCTGTTGCTCTTTCACTTTCTTTGTCTTTTTTGTGAATCATTGACAAATTGCTGTGGGCTCAGATGTCAAAAAGTCAAACGTTTCCCAGCCAAGCAATCACAGCCAGCAAAAAAAAAGTCTGCGCACCCACACACACATTCATAGAAACACATTTGCACATTTACATACACAACATTAATGTCATAAAGACTCATACTTGAAGAAAAAAAAATCAAACCAGTCCACGCGAATGCACGCACGCACGCACGCACGCACGCACGCACAGACACACACACACACACACACACACACACACACACACACACACACACACACACACACACACACACACACACACACACATTCAATCAGGTGGTATTCAGATCAACGCAGCTGTCTGCTCTCTAGAGCAGTAAAATGATTTTAGGTCCACTGTTGACAAGCTTTGATGGATCTAACACACCACTGACTTCTGCTTCATTCTGTCTGCCTACAAAGACTCCAACAGAAGGCTGCTTCACTGTTATTAGGCAGCTCAAATGCACCTGTTTGGTGTGTGTAGGCCCACACATACACACACACACATGCATTGAGGCACAATCAAGGGCATTTTATGTTCTTTTTAAACACCCTGGAAAGGCAGAGAGGATGGAAGAATTGTTCCTTGCTTGCCAGAAAAAGAAAAAATGAATGGTCAAAAGTCTTTGAAGGAATATATATATGGAATAATAATAATAATAACCATAAAAAAAGGTATGAATCTTTGCATAGTCATTTATTGGTATGAAAGTGATTCTTGGCACAGTGGTTGATGTTTTGTCGTGAAGCATGCATCATTGCATAGTTGCTATGTGACACTTGGCAGAAAATTACTTAATTAATTACTAATTAACAATGTATGATTTGATAATGAGACATATTTTATGTATATATAATTGTTTAAAATAGACCATCTCTTCATTTTTTTAATAACTTGTTTTATAAGTTTATAAAAAATATAAGTTTATAAGTTTATAAAAAATATATAGTATCTATTGTTTCATAGAGGAATATCATCTGTCACAACTCCTTACATTTATCATCATAGAAATCACAGAAAAATGAAATAGGAGCTGTATAAATACTACAACATTGGGGCACAGGTGCAATATGGCCTGCAAGGCCTGCAGCACTCTGGTGGTTAAACATACAAAAAAACTGTGGGAATCCTGGCTTAGCTGGTTTTAAAATTATGTGTGTGGGGGAGTGTGAAATGCATAGATTGTTGGTTAGAAAGCAATGTTAGTAATTAGTAATTAATGCAGATACACCAGTGTAGGCGGGTTAAAAAGATCTCAGGTGTCGCAGACTGTTCAGATGTTCCTAAGTTTCTTGTATTAAAATAAATAGTTTGTACCAATTTAAGAACATCTAACACTCCTTATACATCTTAATAACTGCAGATCATTACATTTTACACATCCAGACCAGAAAACGCTGTTCACAAGCATTCCTGGTTCTTGGTTCTGTCAAATTGCAGAATGATGTTGGAGCACAGGCTGCTTCAGACTTTAACATCAATATACATGAGACCCTCTGCAATATCTGGTTTTGGTCAAGCGAGAAGCTGTACGAATGTTTTTGGGAGCAGAATTTATCAGCTCTTCTCTTTTCATCCTCATAACATAAATCATTAAGAAGGTGTGTGTTTCTGCCTTCACCTCTCTCTGGCCAGTCTGGAGCCTTAACTCTCTGTGTGTGTGTGTGTGTGTGTGTGTGTGTGTGTGTGTGTGTGTGTGTGTGTGTGTGTGTGTGAAGGTAAACCACACTTTTGGTGCTTTTATTAGATGAGTTCTGCTCTTTGTAAAATAAGTGGGCTTTGATCGTGTTGTAATTTAACTACAGATACGTACGTCTCTGTATTCAGTGTGTGTTTGTTTATGTCAGAGGCCAGGAGTGATGGGTTCACCGGGGTCTGTGAAGTGTGAAGTTACATGCCTTTTTAACTTTTGGATGTGAAATATTTATATGAACGGTAGAGCTGCTATGGGAGCAGACTTGACAAAAAGAAGAGGAATCAGTTTATGCTATACCTAAAACCTGAGAGGGAACAGTTGAGCTGCAATATGGAATTTGTAAAAATTAAATAAATAAAAATATTTTTTTTTTTAACATAGTTATTCAAATTGCCACTGTCAGTTTAATATGAGGCAGATAGTCTGTGAAATCGAGCTCCTATTTCTCCTCCCAGTGCAAACTACATAAATACTCAGCTCAGTTAGAAGCAATCAATCAGAGGGTCTTAACATTGTCAGTGACGCTGTTTATGCACTGCTGCTCACATCCTTCCCTTGCTCTCTGTTATGCCGCAGCTTCTTTCCGATAGCAGAATCTGCCATGAATGCTTAGGCTAGTTACCATGGCCACTGATGACGGCAGATAGTGTTTCCCTGAATTTCTAAGTTGTTTCTCTACCATTGGCACATTTAGCAGCTTGTACACAATCAAGATTGACAGAGCTAAGATCCTCCTCATTGTTCTGATTGGTTGCTTTTGCAGATGGCAATAGAGGCATTATGAGGAGGTGAAGAAGCTTGATATTTTTTCTCAGATTCTGTCTCATGTCAGATTGTCTCAATATAATGACAGCTTTAATAATTATGTAAAAAAACAACAACTGTCTTTCTTTTAAATAAACGTTACATAGGTTACTGTGGCTTTTAATTAACCTGTCAATATATTCTTACAAGATTATTTTTGGAGATCTACAAAGTCAAGTTCTTAAAAATTACTCAGTCAAATCCAACAGGTAGGACTAAGTCAAAAACTTGCAGTAACATCTGCTGTAACTATTGATGATATTGAGTAAAACACATGGGCTAGAAAATGTTGTTCTGCTTTGTAAAGTTACACAACATAAATGTCTGCAGCAAAATGTCACAGATTCCTTTAACATGATAAGATTTACAGAAAGAAACACTTTTGTTAAAATGACTCATCTGAACAACATCACTAAATTGTTACTGCTACGAAATACAAACAGGCTAAACTTGTTCAATGTGTGCAGCTTCAAGAAAATGTGCCTGTGAAGACTTGGACCCCGTCTAAAGTTGTGGATTGGCTTGTCATTTGATCCCTGTGGCATGTTTTATACCAATAGGGCATGATTTTGTTGTCACCGGGGGGACGGCACAAACTTGCTTTGAGATCCAAAAAATGCAAGCGATTTCCTATGTTCATATCCTATCATAAAGTTGTCCAGTAAATAATATTTACCAACAGTAAATCTCTCTGAGTTAATAATGTTTAAGCAGGCATCTAAATTTCTCATATTCTGGGCCTTTATGTTTCTCTTCTCAGTCTCAAGAGTGGATCAGTCCCACAATTGATGGAAATTAAGAAATATTTTACAACTGTGTTAAATTGCTTGTGAGATTAGAGCAGTTATATCTACATGATACACAAAAAATATTAACTACATATAGAAATATATGAACAGTCAGCTGGGAAAGTATTTGATTAAAAAATGTGTTTGCTAACATGTACGAAAAAGCCAGAAGCCAAAAAATGGCAATGTATAGATACGACTTAAAAAAACGTTCTGGCCGTAAATGAACACACAAAATACAAAGAAAATCTAAAGCCACGGTGAATGGAGAAGGTGCTGCTTGAAAAACCTCTTTGTTTGCTTCTCAAAGAAGGGAACATGCTGCCAGTCTACATTAGTCACTACAGGCTGAAAAAAAGTTTAGTGCTGGACACCTGGTCAATTTGGCTCTTTACCTTCTGTGTGTGTTAAAGGCTAAACTGTGAAATAAAAAGGACAGGGCAAAGGAAAGAAAAGGTGGGGACCTTTATAGAGAGCCAGGCATACTTTTTGAATGCATTTTAATTAGTCTGTGTGTTTGTGTCTGTGCTTGCACACAGGTCTCTGTGTGCTCTGTTGCATGTGTGTGTGCATCCGGACCTCAGTATTGACAATAGCCTAGTGAGATCTGGGAGGAGACCGGCCTTGTTAGAAAAGGCCTTGAACAAACAGAGCATAGACACGTCAGGGTAGCGGGAGGGAGAGCTGTGTTAGAGGGGGACTGTTGGACGGGAGAAATGCAGATGCATAGATTTGTTTTTGTGGGCTATGCAGAGAAGAAGACCTAAATGATGGAGTTTCTGAGTTAAATACAAATAGATGGAGAAAACGGAATAAGTGCAAATAAGAGAGAAATGGTGACCATGGGGGATTCAGGAGGTAGTGAAGCAGAGGGGGAAGGATAAACCAGAGAAGGGAAGCATGAAGAGATGAAGTCAGAATATAAAGCAAAAATGATTAAAGGAAGAAGAATTGAGGGGTAAGGTGCAGAGAAGGGTAAGAAGAGAAAATTTGGACTGATGGATAGATGGGTTTAAAGGGGAGGAGGTAATTTTAGATAAGGGTGCAAGAATATGAAAGGAACACCACAGAGAGCAAAGGTTAGCTGTGACAGGGGGGAAAAGGAGACAACAAGGTCAAATGCGTTTGAGTGTGTGAGATAAGAAAGAAAGACAAAACAAGAAAAGATGAAGAGAGAATTTTTTTTTTGCACATTTCTCCCAGTTTTAGTGGGGGAGAGGGGAGGAAAAGAGATGGTTAATATGTATGGCAGGATGTGCCGGTTGGAAGAAGCCGATCGATAACTGATAAATAAATGATCAGCCACAAAAATTCAAAAGGCACTGACAGAAACAAATGATTCAAGCCCTCGAGAGCTTTCAGAGGGGGGTAAAAGAAAGAAAGAAAGAAAGTGAGCGAATGGCTGCTTTAGTGTGCACACGGGCTTGGGGGTGGATACTTTTGTTGCAGTGGAAAACATTCGGTGACTCGGTTGTGTAGGTGTTGATGTTTTCACTGCGGCGTGACGGTTTTCACATGCTCATGTCCGGTGTGTGACATCAGAGGCCGTTTTGCTCTGAGGCTTATCGTTTTTTACGTCAGGTGTCTGTTATTGGTTTGTGAGAAAACCCTTTCAGAAGCGCGAACAATGAAAGTGTTGACTGGCTAATAAAAAAAAAGTAAGTACAGGTAGTGTAAATATAGATAGTTTGTATGAACAGTGTGAAACAGCCAGGATGAGGCTCAGTGCCTCCAAATCCGAGGCTATGGTAGGGCTGTTGTGATGCAATAATCTTACGATACGATACGATACACAATATTCTTCTCACAATACGATATGTATTGTGATGTTCAGCAAACGATACAATTCAATACACCTTTGCAATTTTCTGAAAGATTTTAGAGGGACAGAGTGATTTTGGTGACTGTTATAGAGTTGGATTGAGTTAATTTAACTGAAAACTGATTAAAAGCACCAACTACACAATACCTGGCTCTGGTTGGACACAGACTTAAAAGTCGACAGCTGGACAAAATGAATCAAAGAAGTGGTGAGAAAACATGTTTCTTTTAATTGAAACAGTACAAACTGTAGCTTACATGCATTTGTGAAGTAAATAAAGTGAACCAAGTACCTGCTCTGAATAGTTTGATACCTTTTTAACCTTGACACTTAACATCTGAAGCAATCACTCTAAGCCTGATGACCTAATCACTCTCCCAGCAAAGCAAGCAGTGAGTGAGCAAGGTGACAGTTGGATGTTACGATACTTGCAGATGAATATTGATTTTTTTCTAGAAAAGAAAATATCAATATATATCGCAAAATCGATATTATTACACAACCCTAGTCTTGAGCCGGAAATGGGTAGAGTGCCTTCTCCGGGTCAGGGGGGTCGACCTGCTTGAAGTGGAGGAGTTTAAGTATCTGGGGATCTTGTTCACGAATGAAGGGAGAAGGGAGCAGGAGATCGACAGGGGGATTGGGGCAGCATCTGCCGTGAAGCGGGCGCTGTACCGGTCCGGCGTGGTGAAGAGAGAGCTGAGTCCCATCCTCATCTGGTCATGAGCTTTGGGTCATGACCGAAAGAACGAGATCATGGATACAAGCGGCTGAAATGGGTTTCCTCCACAGGGTGGCCGGACTCTCCCTTAGAGATAGGGTGAGAAGCTCGGTCATCCCGGAAGGACTCAAAGTAGAGCCGCTGCTCCTCCATGTCGAGAGGAGCCAGTTGAGATGGCTCGGGCATCTGGTCAGGATACCACCTGGATGCCTCCCTGGTGAGGTGTTCTGGACACGTCCCACCGGGAGGAGGCCCCGAGGAAGACCCAGGACACGCTGAAGGGACTATGTCTCTCAGCTGACTTGGGAATGCCTGGAGGTTCCCTGGAGGAGCTGGAAGAAGTTCCTGGGGAGAGGGAAGTCTGGGCCTCCCTTCTGAAGCTGCTGCCCCCGCGACCCGACCCCGGATAAGCGGAAGAAAATGGATGGATGGATGGATGAACAAATGAAAAGAATGAAAATGACTTTTCACCACACTAACACAGACATTTTAAGAAGCAACGTTTTTCTTTCTGCTTTTGCACTTCTTGTACACTCACTAGATGAAGTGAAAAACTGTGATTTTATAAATGTTCTCCAAAGACTAGACATTTAAAACCCCATCTGTTCATAGATTGTTGTAACTTTGTAAACAAGTAAACCGAGAAGATGAGAAAAGACGACGTACCTTTTTCACACATGCCATTTTGCTTTGTTGGCTTAAAACCACAGCAACAGTGGCACAGTTTTAAATATTTCTCCCAGTTATATCTATACTACTCTCCACTTTATGAGTTTATTCTGTTTGCATGTTTTGATTAAACATGAATGTTTCACATAATCAAACTATTAAGTTTTACACGCACCTATCCACACTTAAATTATTCTATGTGGGAAAGTAATTATTAACTAAACCCAATAATTGATTGTTTCACTCTTTGTCGCAGGAACTGCCTTCAGTCACTGGCACTGAATATTTTATGTTTCTGTGGAGGAAGTAGGAATTGTGCTGCAGTCTTCATTGTCTCATTTGAGGCACAAGTAAGTTAAGAAGTTATTCTTAACATACTTGTAAGAAGTTATTTTCAAGGTTGTGAAAATAACTTCTTAACTGAAATTAATACTCAACAAATGATCAAAGTGTACTTAAGTTTAAGGTTGCCTACTGATGACCAAATATTCTCCTTTGTGATTTTTTGGGAACAGATTTCATGACACCATAATGTGTTTTCTCCACCACTGCAGAAAACCCAGTTGTTTCGTCTCAATAAATACCTTAGTCTTTGTTTATTTGTTCTCCAAACTGTCAATAGGGCGTTGGCATCTATACAATCATCGCAACAGGCATCTCAAAATAAACCTTCTAGTGAAGCACAAAGGCAAACACAACAGTTGGAGGAAGTAATGAAATGTAAAAGATTTGACTGGATATCACTGCAATGATGTGCAAATGTTTGAAAGAATGTTGAGGAACCATCTTATTAATTCATAAGGTTTAACTTAAAGTGTACACTTTACAATGTCTTTAAGCTTTTTATAAAACAATGCTCTAACTACTGCTTCACTAAGCCCCGCTCCTCTTTCATAGAGCAGTATGACATGGCTTGGCGTGTTTCATTGTGCCATTTTGTCTGTTTACATTAAAAAAGCAGCCATACGACCGACCCTCATCGCACCATTCCTGGCTCCCTTCACTTGTATGTCCATGGGACAATGATATGGTTCGGTCAGGGAGGAACTACGGGTGTCACGCAACACGGTCCATTTACTGGAGGATGGAAAAACATCCCCGTTTTCAACAAGTACGAGATGTACTGTGTGTGTCATCATGCCTGTGATTACATAACTATGACGTGCATTACCTGTTTACATTTAACCCCGTCCACCCAGTGAGAGTCCAACAGAGGATGGAAACACTTTGTTTCGCCGGACCATAAACTAGCGTGCCGAACTGCATCGACCCGTACCGTACCGCTCCGTGGAAACGAGGCATAAAGGTCCTTTCTGCTAAAAACTAATGTCAAGCAAGCATACTGCTTAGTGAATGTTTTTCAAAACTCATTTGTTTTCTTTTTTTTTTTTCTGTTTATTAGGAGATCATACATTCGTTATTATCATACATTCGTTCCCATTTTGCAAAATTTACATGACATCTCCGATTTTTTTTTCCCCCCCATAGTGAACGTAAGTCACCGTACTAAACAAAACGAGACAAAATAAGTACATACATAAAAAGAAGTATACATTAACAAAACAAAAAGAAAAAAAAAAAAGAAAAAAAAAGGTGAAGGGGGGGCAGGACAGCATTGAAAAGCTAAAAGGCAACAGTATTTCACCTATTTATTCTGTAAGTTTTGGTCACATGTTGACAAT
>CAEGAF010130092.1:0-14348 GCA_903067075.1 Micropoecilia bifurca
GCTAACCAGAAAGCAGTTGGGCGCAATTTCGCAACACCAAAACCGTGAGTGAAACAATGACTAGTGCAGATGCTATATAAATAACTCGGACCAATTTTTTTATTATTAGACATCCATATTTGTAGTGAACGGAACCGGGACTGGTGGCAACATAAGTATGGCGTCTATTCTATGCGCCTTATAATGCGGTGCGCCTTATATATGAAAAAGTTTTAAAATAGGCCATTCATTGAAGGTGCGCCTTATAATCCGGTGCGCCTTATAGTGTGGAAAATACGGTACATGTCTGCAACACCTAGTAAGCACCATTAAAATTAAAAACACTACTTTGTTCATTTGCATAAACAAAAAGAAAAAAAGCTCAACTTCCCAGGAAAGCTTCAGTCGGATTCACCTTCTCTGTCCCACTAGCGAGTCAATTTGTACATTTTGAAACGCGACCAATTTTCTAAACTAAAAAAAAAAAATACAAAAATGCAGCTCCTCAGACTGCAGACAGTACATAAACACAGACTGACGGGGCAACACCGGGGAAGACAGAATGCCGGGTCAACATACTTGATTTAACCACAGCCTGAGTCTGTGCCGACGTCCCAGAGGCGATGTTGGTCAAAGCCCAGGCTGCTTCGAACTGAAGTGAAGGACTGTGGGATTAAGAGCACATTTAAATCGGTTAATAATAAGCAAGAAGTTTGAAGATATTAAAAATGTAGTGGGGGCGAGAAAAAAAAAAATTCAGCTGACCCCATTTATAATTGACATTTACTTTGTTCGTAAAATATTAAGTGCAGGTAATTGGTTGTAAACAGATTTAGAGTTCAAACTCTTTATACAGTTGAGTTTATGCTAGAGCATTATAATGAATTGTTTTCCAGAAAAACTGAGGCAACACAAGAAAATAAATCAACATATTGTGGTCAAGTGATTAATCCATCTGCCACAATAAATATCCAACTGACTCCAATAATTATCTGGAATCTCCGAGGGGTTTGATTTACTCCTCCTCAGCACAGATGTCAAATAAACAACATGGCTTTGGCGTGACGAGCCTCCTGTTAGTTAGCAGTGAGAATTCAGAGACATAATGTAAAGAACTTTAAATGACTTCTATTGTTTTCTTTTTAAGTAGTTATAGATGTCACATAAGCGTGTCTTCTTCTCATAACAGTTAAAACTATATATTCTTTTTCAGTGTATTAATGCTTTATAAATATGTTTCACAGTCTAGCTATTGTTTGATTTCACTGTAAACTTCTATACCGCTTCTTCCTTAAGGATCTTACAACCAAGCTATTCAATCTGTCCCCTGACTGAGCACAAGGTCCTGGGAATTGGGGAACTCTTAGAGACAGGAATGTCGATATATTTGGCTTGGCCTGAGCTGAGAGAGCCAGCCAGCTGCCCTGCATGCCTCCACACACTCTCACGTGTGGTCACAGTGGGGAACAAGTCCAGTGCACACCAAGCTTCTGTTGCAACAAAAACCTGCTACAATAGCATCAGATGTTGAAAATGATACAGAAATATGCCTCTTTTTTTTTAAAGGGCAAATAAGTGGCGTGTTGCATAAAAGATATCTGATCAGACCTACTTGTCATCCCTTTCCAGGCATTTGACTAAAATGGGCAGGATCCCAGACTTTATCAAGTCATCAATAGGAGGGTTTCTGTCACTGGAGAGAAGTTTTCTGACAAAACAAAACATCAGAATTATTATTAATAATGTAAACTCGTGTCATTTTAGCATACACACTTTGGTTTTAGAGCAACTTACCTGGCTGCTTGCACTGCACTGAGCTGTATAACAGCATTGTCACTGGTTGCGTTCTGTGTTTACAGAGAAACAGGATTACATGATAATGGCCAGAATCAAATACATATCTGTGCAACAAGCAGAATATTTAGGACAGATTTAACAATCACAGGATACATTTAATTCCTACCTGTAAGATTGCATCAAGTGTAACATTTTGCTGCAAAACAAGAAGAATAGGGTTATTAAAAATCTACTCCATATTGCTATATATGTGTTGACGTCATCAGTTGCAATAGATTCACATTTTTGACCACTGAGAATCTCCAATGGGCTGAATAAACTACTGGTTTTACAAAATCTGACGTCTTGATACTGGGAGTATATATTGTGAGAATATAGTTGTGAAATTTTGTGCAGTTCTACTAAAATATTACAAAGAAAAAAATGTTTTACCACCGTATTTTCCGGACTATAAGCTGCTAAGCTTTGAACCATGCGGCTTATAGTCCAGTGCAGGTTTTATGTGGATTTTCTTCAACCACCAGGGGGATCTTTAACAGGAAGTGAATCATTGGAAGTCAAAATTGGAAATAAAAGAAGAATGCACCCATTAAAACAGAATTAGGTTTTAAGAGGGAATTGAAATTTGAGAATGTCATCAGTTAAATAGCATTAAGGGGAAAAAGAAGATTTTTTTGTTGAGATATCTGCAGCTTAAAGTCTGGAAATACGGTATTTCTGTCTTGTATGCAGAATTTAAACTGGCCTCTGTTCATTTGAAGACCAAAAACAACTTTAAAAGAGAACAATTTGTAAACAAATTGTATTTTTTTTAATCCACAAACTGCATTTAAGGCTATATTAAATATTTATTCATTTCTTTACACCCCAGTATTTTAGACAACAGGATTTATTTTGCAAAAGGGTAATAATAATAAAAATAAAAACAAATAAAAGCTACAAAATTAGTCTGAAGGGCCTCAATCTCATGGAAAGTATCATTTGATTACATATAGAGATTTTTGTTGACCCAGCAACAACAAAAGCTCCATATAGTAACATAAGGAATAATATTTATAAATGATTGGGACAAAATCTGTGCAATTTCCATAGTATTAATGATGGCACATTTTTAAATGAGCCAATCATATGTGAAAATGTATGCAGCTGCTATCACTGCAAGATGAGCGTGGGTGAGAATATTAAAAATACAGAAGTTTTGAATATTTCAACCATCTGCCAAAGTAGTTTCTGTCCATCACCAATTTTATTTTTATTTGATCAGTCTTTAGTTTCATCAACTAGTTTTGAATATTGTTGCACAATAGCGTTGGTCACTTTTAAATAAAGGGGAAAAAGAAGCAGTTTGTGTTGAGCCCAACATGCCCAAACCCAGTGTGCTTGAAATCTTACACAGATCAACACAGCTGATGTTCACTGCACTTGAAACAAACTGGTAAGACTGGAAAACAGTATTTATTCAAATCCATTTTGTTTTTGGAATCAATTATATTTATTCATCAGAACATTGTGATTAAACAGAATTCGTCTTTTTCCAGTAATTTTTACATGTGCTGAATTTCAAACAAATGATACAATCTCTAGAATCAAACTCCTCTCATGCGTTTCTTGCCTGGGTCTTCACAGATAAAGTGTGTGTCAACATATGGTAGGTTTCTCTAGTCTCACCCAGATACACACGCACGCGCACGCCTCAGGCTGCAGAGCTGGATCTTAAGAAATACGTGGGAGTTAACTGCTGCCTGACCACTGGTGTTGTTTTGCCCATCAAGCATGTAGTACAGCACAGCTTCAACTAAGAAGCATCATTCAATTTATTCTTCCCCCCCACAAGACAAAAATACAGCTATGATTTCACATCACAATAAATGACAGGCTCCTGGTGAAGCACATTTCTGTGTCAAAACAAACAGGATGTTTCGTGGTGAGGAACGCAACATCCTCGCATCATAAATCTGAGTTCACACAATCATCACAACTTTGAAATTATCCTCACCACATGAGCACTGGGGCAGAATTTCTTCAAAAATGCCTTTAAGCAGATCAAATTACCCTGTTTTCTGAATAATGGCCAGCTCTATACAATGCATCTGATTTTGAGGTGGTAAATGTTTTACTGCATACATATTAGTTGTTTGTTTTTTCCCCCAGAACCTCATGGGCTTCTTATCATTAGATTTTTTACAAACTATTTAAATATGCGCAAAAGCCGTTTGTTTTATTTTGTCTCCCTGTGACCTGTTATCTTAACAGCCCAGTCTCTCAGTCCAACATACTCCCACACTTACCCCTTTAAAGTCTGAGTCCACATCAGAATCCTCCAGACTCTCCTCCTGTGGGACATTTCTCTTCTTCAGTAAATGTTCGTCTCGTTTATTCTGGCCAAAGGAGGAAAACACAGGAGGGCAGCGAGGAGTGTTAATATATTCATGAATGCTTAAACAAGCACAAGACACAGACTAATCTTTTGTAGCCCAGATAAAACTGCAGCCTCGCTTGAGAGCCAGCATCAAGTGGTCAGTTTGAAAGGGAAGGTTAAAAAAAAAGCCTGCACAAATTAATCTTTGCTGGACACTGAATCCTGAGTCTAAATCCCAACACGCTGCAACTGACAAGCTCATATTCACACAGCATGCGTCTGCAAGGCATGTGAGTCAGTGGTAGGAGGAGATTCCCTTGCCCTACATTCCTGTGCATCATGCTGACGTGCGTCACTGATGACTAATCAGCTAGTGCAGTGCTTCTTGTTGCTCTGATCCGGCTAAAAAGGAATGTGCTAGACTCAGAACCGCTTTAGTACTTCACATAGAAAACGTTCAGTACTGTTACTTCAGCCAGTGTTCCTGACAGCTGAGTTGCTCTGAGCAGCAGCTGGTTTGTACACCTGAATCTCTTTGACCGGTAGGTTAAATGATTCAAATGATGTGTAAATGCTGACCAGACAACCAAGTGTGAACAAATTTCTGCCAGACATTAGATGTCTTTATTTAAAAGTTACATTTTTTTCAAGAAAAAAAAAATAAAAAAGATGAGGATGAGTCAACAAAATACCTTTAGGAAATATAATCCTGTTTGAGAGAAAGAGCTCCACATAGCTCAGCCTTGATACCACAGTAGTTATACGTTTCTTGGGGACAGTTATTGTGGTCGCACAACATTAAGATAAATCAAGAAAGGGAGGATAGTGAGGGAGAAAATCTGATAAATAAATTTCTGGATGCCAAAACTTTGGGCCAGAGCAAAAATGCTCAGTTATAAACAGTTAGCTTAGCATAAAAGAGCAATGTAAGCAATTACTTCCCAAACTCAGAATTTTAGGTTATTATTCTCCATATATTTGTCCAGACTGGAGCACTTTGAGGATAAATTAAAGCCTGAAACTTTGGAGCAGGGTTGGAGGTGACTTGGCATGTTTTATGGAAAACATTACTAAATTTTTTGTCCTGTTTGGCAAGTGCCTAAATGCTGAGCAGACTAAATGCTGAATAGTTCAAAACCCAAGAAGAAACTGTAAAATAAACTTCAGATAGCCCATCATAACATATATATGTGACAACTCTGATAACCAAGGAATTACTAAAGATTATCCAATAGCTAAAATTTTGATGCAGCTCTAAGATTTTCTCGTTTTAACAGCACAGACTTCCTCTCAAATTCTCACCCCAGAAACACTGCAGCTGTGAAAAATCACCCCATGCATGTGTGCGACGCCTCAGTAATGCCAAAGCACAGTGGCAAGAAAACCTTTGTTCAGTCTGTTCATAAAGCTATTCTTTATATTAATAATGAAAGAAAAACTTGAGATGCAAAAAATAAAAAATACAGCTGGTGATGAAACTTAAAAACAGTATTATAATCTTAATAGTGACCAGGCGGTCAGAAATGAAAAAAATCTGATTTTTCTGGTCTTTTGTCCCAAGTGCTGCCAAACCAATGCTAAATACAACACTGTTCGGTGAGGAAGTAACAGCTGGAAGACGATTCCAAGTTTGTCATTTTTAGTTTTTGACCAAGACGTTGTATTTAGAGTTACAATCGAACACATGCTCCTCCTGGCCCTGTCATGTTTGTGCTTAGGCTCTCAATAAAACAGGCTCTCCTTTGCTTATAAAACATACTACACATATTTTTTAACTTAAAGTATTCTTCATTACAGAACATAAATAATGTAAGCTCTACAACTGCAGTTAAATATGTATTCGATTTCAGTTTTTGATTGATGCTAGGAAGTGATTTTCAATTTATTTTAATTTTAAAATGCAATTATTTTTATCCAGTGCTTTTAATTTAATAAAATATTAAATTAGATTTTAAGCATTGTTTAAAGTCTTTGTTTTCTGTTTTTTTATATCTAGTAAAGCACATAATATTGCCTGGTGTATGAATGCATTTCTTGCTCTAATTTTTTCTTAGAAACAAACCTGAAGAGTCTAAAAAAGGGAATAGAAAATTGAAACAAATGTTTTGAGGGACCAATATCTTCAAATATACCTGCAACTACTTGGTACGCTTGTAAATTTAGGCAGTAGGGGTACGGATACCTCAAATACATGTGCCACATGTTTCTAAAAGATTTCTGTTGATTTGGCAGCACAAATATCTATTAAACAAATCATGTAATCATTTAGATGTAGTATTCATTAATAAAAATAGCACTACTTGTTTACGTGCTAAATGTGTGCAACTTCTTGCACACACACAACCTTGTTAATTGTAATTAGTCTCTTTTCTACTGTTGTAGATTAAATTTTAATTGTCTCAGTATGAAAACAAGGTGTAGACAATGTATGGAAATGATCCCATATGATAAGAGTCAATAAATCAACCAAAGTTCCTCCAATTATGACCCTGGCCCATACAGAGGCTGTGCTAAACAAATCCTGACAGTCAACAGAACAAAGACAGTAAAACTATAAAAGCATTGAAAGGCAGCTTATTTATGACGGTGCTAACTTTTGCTGTTCTGTAATCTGTGTACTGTTGCCAGTCTTGGCCAGGATTCTCTAGCAAGTTTTAATCTTTTTTTTAATGCGGCTGAAATAAAGGTTAAATTAAAAAAACTAAAATTAAACACCCTTCGTAAAAATAGATTTCTCAGCCAATAGAAATGCAACTGGCCCGAGATAAGATCACTTTGAAAGCCAAACCCTAACCAGACTGATCTCCACAAAGACGAAACAAAAACTCCACAAAATTCTTCACACTAATCTTGTGTAAAAGAACTTCAGCCATTTTTGAAACTGGGGATATGACTATATGAAGAACACTTGACCACAATGCAACACTACATAAAAAAAAAATCTACCTTCTACTCTTACACTGAAAAACTATCAGCTACTTAATCACTAGCTGAAGATGGACTAATGGAAACAGACAGACAATCAAAATGTTCACAGTACCATGTTTACAGCCTCAATGTATTATAGGCCTGGTGGGTCAACCAGGCTTTACTTGTCCCCCCCACCAGGCTCAGCATATTTTGATTATTTTAAATGAAGTTTTTTTAATACACCATTAACACTGATATTAAGACAGATTAAGCTAGGTTTTCTGGTTGATGCATTGAACTGGGCTGCGCACCAATTGCGGCGTCCATGCAAATCTTTGTAAAATTTTAAATTTTTTAAACACGGTGGGCTGCTGGTGGACTGCCCTGCCACTGAGGCTTGGCAGGTTTTCCCTCTTTCACAGAACCAAGAACAGCCAACTAAAACACAGGTCAAGGTTAAAAACTGAAACCACTTTGATAGAAAAATCTTGTTTGGTTCTCAGATAAGTCTAAAATAAAATTGAAGCGTTTAGCATATGTTGCTTCTCACCTTTCTCAACTCAACCGTCACCTCATTTCGATGTCTTCTCATAGTCTGTAATAGAGGAAAACCGTGAATTAGGAGCCATTTTATTAAACATTAACTGCAAAGGTAAAATATACATTGGAAGGTTAACACACTTTTCAGAGTATTATAGTAAATTGGTTATAATCAAAAGAAAAGTTAAGCCATTTTCTTCTCATTAGATGACAAAAACATTTCAATGTTCAGGGACAGAATCTTGTCAGACGAAAACATGGAAAGTGAGACATCTGTAAAATCAACCAAAACCCAATCCAAGTGTTGAAAGACAGTTTAAGGGTTCAGCTAATTGCTGTATTTGTATGTCTGCTTAGGTTCCAGATCATCCATTGGAGTTGGAAATGGGCTATGATCTTGTGACTGTTAAAAAAGGTTCATGTTGCCTTCCTAAATAGACTCTTACGTAATTTGGGCCAGATGAAACTCATGAGGCAGGGGATAAGAGAGGCATCTTCCAACCACTGCAAACCAACGGCAGTGGCAGTACATGGACCCAAATCAGAAATTATTACTGTACAGTGAGTATGTAATGGTCCAATCTGAAAATTAACAAATAATTTGTAAAGTTAAATGTATTAATATCTAAATATGTTAAGAGTATAACAATTTGCTCACATGCTGGTATTACAATAAACTCACAACAAGAACTGTATTTTAAATATATTGGGGAAAATAAGTCATGGCTTTCACAGTATGTTTGGCGATAGTCTTGCAATTCAATAAAGCTGCCTGAGACGACACCAAATCTATGATGGACCAAATTAAACCCTTTTTCTATGCTGTAGCCCCAAGTCATCTATGTTCCAAAACTCCATTTCATGCTGAGGTTCTACGAAGGCCTGGGTCAGACACCCCAGATGCCTTGAATAGCATCAGGAATGCACTTGGCAGAGACTACATCATGGTAGCCACGTGCGTCTCAACCAGACTCCTGCTTTCAAAACAACCACCAACATGGGAAGCTGAGCTGTGTTTTGGGAAAGTTTTACAGAGAAACTCAAATCGCCACCACAGTAGATTTTGAAGAACCATTTTCAGACATACCTTTGTTTGGGGATTATCTCAGGATCAACATTAAACCAGAATGACCAAGCACAAGCATGTTTTTGTTTGGCAAGCCCATGACAGAGATATGCCCTCTGACAAATTGCTTGAATATCATGCGTAAGGTGGATAAATCTAAATATTTGCTATTCTTTATCCCAGATTTAAAAAGCTTTCGCACATTTGTTTGTTTAAAGACATAATCAAGCAGTATTTCTTCCCCAAAGAAAAAATGAACACCGACTATAAAGAATTTGGATGCTGAATAAAAATTAAAGAGCTGTAGGATCTCACAAATGTTTTTTATTTAAAGCTGACCGAAGAAAATATAAAGCCTGTTCTGCTTTGTGTCACATTAGCAAACACTGTTGACAGATTTTGAAACAAGATCCAGAAGCGCTCAAGTTCCACTCTAGTACACTTCCATGTGTTTAATGTTGCCAAATAATACAAAATAAACCTATTCGGTTTTCTCAAATGAGGCTACCTTGTTTCTCTGCAGCGATACAGAATACAACTCAAAACATCTGAAGCAGAACTTTGATACAAAACAGAATAAAAAGGGCAAATCAAGAAAAATACTAGTAATGGACTTGATGTTTGTTACCCATATGGACTGAAAAGTTCCAAATCGTAATTACAGCAACAACAACAAAAAAAGTGTGAACTGAAGTCAGAGGTGTGCAAGCAGACAGGAGTTCATCATCCAATATGGCTGCCACACATATGATATTATCTCAAACCAAAGGCTCCTGTAGGACTGTACTATCGTAATTCATCAACACATTCTCTTTGTAGTCAAACACAGAAAATGTAAAAGGTTACATCATCAGCTTGTATTGCTAGCAGTAGTGAACTCCACAGTAAATGGTAGCAAATCCCACTGGTTTCCCTTCAGTTTGAACAAGTCAATTCCCAGATCTGAGCTCCAACGTCCCAGACAAATCAAATGCAACCACTCAAAAGCATCTTGACCAGTTGCTTTAGGCCTTATGTGTTGTGACTAGAAGCATCTGTGCTTGGAAGTATGATTTAGGAAGGCTAGACTTTTACCTTGAGTAATGACCATTTGAAACAAAAACGACTAGAAACATAAGTCTGTTATGTAGGTCAGTGGTTGTCAGTGCTACTGTCCTCCATGTTTCAGAAGCATCTCTGCTCCTACACACCTGATTAGAAATGGTAACACAGAAGTCTGTTAACTAGTTATTTAAATTAGGCGAGTGGCTGCTGGGAAGCATCTAAAATATGAAGGACACTGAGTCCTGAGAACCAGCACTGGTGACAAAGTATCTAAACCAAGTGTGGCCAATTCAACAGAAAAACCTGTCTAGGAGTTTAAAATCACAGGTTGCATTTGTCTGAATGGTTTATGGCATATAAAGTCACCAATTTAAATTTAGACATGGCGGCTAAATTATGGGTTTGCTAATGCAAATTTGCAAACAGAGTACAAGCCAAAAGCTCGTTGTTTTCAATAATAGGAGGCTCAAAGTGCATTTACTGTACTTCTGCAATCTGCATGTTTGGCGCATTATCGCTCAAGCATGTAATATGTCAATGTAGGCTTTCACCAACACTGCTAGCTTAAGTTAACATCGTCTGTGTTACTTATTCGCTCAAAGGTAAAGCTCCCTTAAGAGCCAGCAGTTGTTTTCATCTATATGGAAAACTGTAAGGTCAAAATATCGTTCATTCAGCTAAGCGTTTAGTGGCTTAGCTTAGTTTAGCAGCCTCACGACGTTAGCTAGCTACCAAGAAGGGGAGGGTATGGCGACTGTGTGCAAGTCATGTAAATTACTTTAAAACATTATTTCCTAGACACTAACGTTGTGGTGCGACCTTGGCGTCTTTTTCTTAAGAGTCAATAAGCGCGAGTTGGCTGTAAAACACCAGAAACGACACGGTTGTGAAGCCGGGCAGGCCCAGCCTCGCTTGTGACCCGGTGTCCATCCATCCAACCAGCAAGCTAACCTGACAGCTACACCGCTTGTCCTCAAGTCTAACAGCGGACCAACCGCCGCGTAGCTTCCTGCTGAAAAACAGCCGTCGCTAAGGTTCAGTGAATTTGTCGACCGCCATAGATTTCGTATTTACAAGTTCAAATATCTGTATCGTGTTTTAGTAGGACATCTGATGGCGAACTCCTTATGGTAGCTGAAATTAGCCAGCTAGCTAGCGAGGTAGCCGACTGGTAGGCAGGCAGCTTCAGTTGGGGCCAGACTCTCTAACGAGGCCCGCAGACAGACATTTATTGCGCCGAAACACACTCAGTAAAGACCACTAACAGCTGTATTCCCAAGCGAACTCACCTCGACATCGCGCCCCTTGTTTTTAAAGCTCTTGATGCGGTGGTTTTCCAAGCCGGCGTTGTCTGCCATGGCTATGTGGGGTGTAGCTGTGACTCCGGCTTACTGTATCTGCTCCGTCAAAGGCACGGCAGCTCCTCTGCTGCTGCTGCTGCTGCTGCCAGGGGAGGGGGAGGTAGCAGATCGCAGAGTGAGGGGAGGAGGAGGAGTTGCTCCTGCCTGCTGGGCTGCCCTGCTTTCCACTGGTTCACCTGCCAGCAAGGCTGTAGCAGCAGGAAGGAGGGAAAACCTGAGACGTCGACGTAACCTGCAGGTCCAGCTCATTAATTGAGAATCTAATCGAGAAAAATAAGTTAATTTATCTCAGGAGTTTAATTAAAAAAGTTAAACATGCATTGAGAGACGAATTTCATTCTCTTTATTTGAATGTCTGCGGCTTACAGCTAACAAGGACCGCTGAGAAAAGGACATACCGAGGACAAATTGAAAATGTGAAATAGAAACGTTCTTCCCATGTTTTGTTCCTCATCAGTTTTAATTGAACTCAGTTCAGTTCAGAGATACTGAAATTTGTCCCGAAGGGAAATTAAATGTAGTATCTCATCTCATCCAAGTATTAAGTAAGAAGAAGGCAGGAATGGATCTCCAGAAGCAGTCAGTCTTGCAGGGAGTCTTAAGAAGCCTCTGACTGAAGCCTCTGACTCTGTTGCTTCCGACAAGTCATGCTTATACCCTAATTTCCAGGCAGCAGAGACAATATGCCACAGCAGCATATCCTGGAGGATAGTTGTTGGCAAGCACTGCTAATCCACCTCATTTGTTTTTGACACTCTTCAAATCTCTGTCTTATCAGAAACAAATATAAGTCATCAAGTTTCTTGTTAATAGAAAATTAAATACTATTTTTTAGAATGAAAAAATAGAGATGCAATAGCAGTGGAGAAATTCTTAAAATAGCACTTTGTTGAAACATTTTTGTTTTAGATTTAAGTTTAATAGTCAAGCATCATTGATTTTGACTTGGCAGCAGTTGTAAAAGTTGTGCTAATCCTTCATTGTGTGAAACGTTCTCTTGTCCGCAGCCCTCTATCCTCATGACCCCAAATTTCTGAGCCATATTTAGTTTTGGCCTCTGGCTAGTTCAGCTCAAAACTTTTATGTCCCCCTGATAACATCTTTAATTTGTTGATTTGTATGCATGCTTGGACTCAAAATGATGCTAATAAAATCCACCCATCCATTTTCTTTACACCCTTGTCCCTCAGTGGGGTCAGGAGGGTTTCTGGTGTCTAACTCCAGCTATCGTTCCAGGTAACCGGCGAGAGGCGGGCTGCCAATAAAATCAAAGCAATCTAAGCTCTTCAGCTTCCGAGTCAAAACCAACCAGCATTTATAACGGCTCATATTTTTAATTACCTTAATTTCTCAAATTGTTCATAAGATCCTTTGTAACCTCTCTGAAAAAGAATGGCTGCAGCAAAAATATGCATTTAAGTAAATCCTGCAAAGATGGCTGTCACTAGATCTGATGTTGGTTAAAATTTTATCCAATAGTGCTTCAGGAAAGTTTCAGTAGAAACTTTTCTAATCAGGTAATTGCACTTTTTTTACATTTGTTTTCTAGTTGAATTGTGCAGAATAAATGATCCATTTAATTTATCATGACCTTATTTTACATGGCAAATACCTGGCATTTCAACAGGCATGAATACAATTGTCAATAATGACTGTCTTTTATTTTAGCTATCCTATAGCTTTAGATGTTTTCTGGTCATTTCAGCTCTTATTTTAGCTAATTTGCATAAAGAAAATAATTTTCCTGTTTAAAAAAGTCTGTGTTGTACAGAGATCAAAATATCAGTCACTTAAAAATTCACCACATATAAATTACACACCACCTTTCAATAAGCACAGGACACAAGATGTCGCCTCCAAAAACACAAGTTCAATGAATCAACAACATTTGGATTTCTACAGCGTTATTAGTGCAAACAAGGACAAGCATTTGAAATATTTTACTGTCGCATCAGCAGCTGGTTTGTGTTGCCAGCACAGAACTACTTGATACATTTGTAGATACATCTCTAATCGGAGACAACCAGCATCAGCTCTTGTAATAATCTCTTTGAATAAACAGACTGAGAAAGAAAAGGATTATCAAGAAAAGTGATTTGTAAAGTAATCCAACTATATAGTCGTCTATGTAAATCGATTTCCAGCACCAACAGCAACCGAGCGCCGGACATCACCTGGAATGTGAACTGCTTTGCTAGTGTCAGTCTTTTTAAAACGTTGCTCTCTCAACAAACATGCAAACAACAATGTCCCCACTCTTAAAACAACTCTTTAAACATCCTTTTTCTTTCGCAGCTAAAAACTACATGTTTTGTGATACAGCAAAAAGGGAAAAAAAAGACATGCCACTTTGATATGAAAGCAAAATAAATACAAATAAATATGTGATGCATTTTGAGACGTCAGTCGATCCTTCGGAAGGTTAAAAACAGAAAAAGTTAGGAATAAAGCAATTTAAAACATGGCTTCTGATCCTGAAACCGAGAATATCTCGCTGTTGCAACATCTGTTCGGTAACTACACATGGTGGGAGTAAGCAGCAAGTCAAAGTCATTGTTCTGTTTACGTAGCTCGATTACCAGTGAAACAAGGCGATTACTTTTATTCCTACCTGCACAGACTGCAGCAGCCCACAACAGCAGCGTAATACCAGACATCCCCACTTCTTTAATACACAAGAACAATCCGAAGCAGCAGGAAAAGACAATGTAATCAACGCAAACGACATGAGATGCAGTCAAGTTACACATCAAAATAATAGCCAATCAAAGTCAAACTGTAGTGTCACAGATGGTGCTGTAGGATTTACAGGAGGGCAGCAACACAGAGAGGCCAAGGCGCTCGTTTAGAAGATCTGCTGTTCAAAGAGGATCTTCTCAAATCCTTGCGGAGGAGTGTGATAGAAGTCGGTAAACTGGCAGTCTAAGATGGCGCTGTCGTCCACTGAAACCACACGAGGAAAACAAAGGGTCAGGCACTGGACACGTTCACCTTTTACATGGCAAATACCTGGCATTTCAACAGGCATGAATACAATTGTCAATAATGACTGACTTTTATTTTAACTATCCTATAGCTTTAGGTGTTTTCTGGTAACTTCACCTCTTATTTTAGCTAATTTGCAGAAAGAAAATAATTTTGCTGTTTAAAAAAAGTCTGTCGTACAGAGATCGAAATATCAGTCACTTAAAAATTCACCACATATAAATTACACACCACCTTTCAATAAGCACAGGACACAAGATGTCGCCTCCAAAAACACAAGTTCAATGAATCAACAACATTTGGATTT